>SNQJ01S0016843.1:95612-116338 GCA_010110895.2 Picea sitchensis | reverse complement strand
GATAGATAATTTTGATCTTCTAGATTAGGGTTGATTACATCTTTATAATACCTTAATTTTCTTTTTTCCTCTAACTCTTTATCACACCACATTTTTTCCTTAAATTTTCATTTGACGTTTTTTTTAATAGTATCTTTATTCTGTAAAATGGTTTCTTCCATTATTCCTCAATAGTTTAGCCAAGATTGGGTGTCTTTATGCCATCCTCGCTTGAGTCGATGGTGGTTATGACTTGATTTGGAAGCAATTTTAGGTAGCCTCTTGTCTTCCATGTTGTTTAATGTATCTTCTCTATTACCTGAGCTAGACCCCCTTGACTCCAATGATAAGGTTATATGAGATAGTCGTTGCCAAATTTAAAAGAATCAAGGGTTGGTTGGAAGAAATTCATTCTGATATAGAGGTCAAGAAAGAATGTTTTTTTGTCCCTTACTTTTTTTTTAATTTATGTACTAGGAAACTTAGAATATTTCCTAAAGGAAGCATATAATGTGGGATCTACACTCACATTAATAATCATCCTCCTCCTCATTTATTCAAATAAAATTTTTCTTTTAATGGGGAATTCTCTTCATCTCAACAAGAAACATAAAGTTTGTAAATAATTTTTCACTAACTTTACAATGACTATGAATAATGATAAAAAAAAGATAATAATCATAAGTATAAGAATGTCGCATGCCCTAAGTCTGTTCATGATAATTATAAACTTGAAGAAGTATCTTCATATAAGTATCTTAGGATTGGCATCCATCATAATCTTAATGACAATTGTAGTGTTGAAACAAGGATTAGTGGAGGTTGGAAATATTTTTTGCACCTTCAAATTAATTGTAAAGAAGCCAATTTTTTTTTCTAGGAAAAATGCAGCTTTTATTTCACAATCCCATTATCCCAATTGTCACGTCCCCAAAGGATGCTTGACCAAAATTTATGATCGTGCACCTACTAAGAAAGTGCAACACCACAACGATTATCACTTGGCTACTTGGAAACACCAAGAATAATTCATTTAGACTGAGCCTCTTCACCTAGAGCATACCCAAACTCCATCCTATGTTACGTGTGAGTCAAACTCCTACTATAATGAAAATCACCTGTATACTTAGACGATTTTCTAACAACTTAAAAATTAGTCATTTAATCATACATCCATGAACATATGAAAGAAGCAAGAGACACACATATATAGTGTGGGTGACACGATACATGCTTAACACCTATCTAAGTATTAGTATTATGAAACAATTACAATATGAACACTACTACCTTAGTTTACAACTTGAGCAGAGTCACGCGACTCACCTCACCTCACCAAGGTACTCGTACATAGATTCCTAACCCTAAGACTTGTTAATTGAAACAACATTCACAACCCTTACAGTGCGCCCCAGATGTGTTCCCAACACACACTCACCATTTCTTCTTTGTCGCAATACTTTACACAAACCTATGGCCCTGCCTCAGAGCATGCCTCTCAAGACTTGCGAGAAGACTTCCCCAAACTCCAAAGTCAGCCTTCCTGCTGTTAGACTAAAAAAAAAGAAGGTCTCCCCAAATTTGTCCATAGAAATATCTCAAGACAGCACAAGTCCTCCCATGTGGAGCTACTTATCTCCTTGAGGGAGATGGGACCTCCTTGTCTGGATCTTCCTAAAAAAATTGGTGTTGATCTTTCTCTCCTCAAATTGCTTCTCTTTGAGGACTTGGGTGAGGGTGCCTACACTCTTCTAGATAAGGACCTTACACTGATGATTTTGAATGGTTATGAAGTCTAGGGTTGTATACTTTATAGTGAAACTTGAGGGAAACTGAAAAATAGGCCCTTCCCTATCCATCTAATACACGTTGGTATCCCATTAGTGGAGAGTTGGTATCCCATTAGTGGAGAGTAATAGTACAAAAAGATTGTAATTATAAGAGTATAACTTAGATAACATGAAGACAACATGTTTCCTATCACAACATCCAATATTAGTAAGAGAATTATCATAACTAGATTTAAATATAAACTAGGGTGTTACATGGAGATTGACAATAAAAAAAATTCAAAAATAAGATCAAATTAAAAAAATGACAAGACCTAACATGTTATCGGCAAAACTAATTTGTAATATTTGCACATTTAAGAAAGTAAATTATTTTCTATTGCACTTGTACTAACAATATTATTTATAACATGTCAAAAAATGAAAACCAAAGTGAACTAGGTGATCATATTTTCAAAATTTTTAAAATCTTTATATTTAAAAATTAAAAAAAATAAATTAGTTTTATTTTATGGTAAAACAAATCTATTTAAAAACCATTAACATTACATCATATTATACAATTTGTAACATATCCATATTTTTCCAGTTATCTCTTATATATTTGGTTGTTATTTAAGTGTTGAAAGTTGATGTTTATAGTTTCCTATCAAACAAAATATTTATAAAGTGTCAATATTTTTACTACAATATACATTTACATAAATTAACAGTCTAATAATTTTAGGATAAAAACATACGCAAATGTTATTAAATGTGAGGAGTTTACATTTGGATGATACAAAATAAAAACACGATGTTTAACTTAATAATAAAAACAATTAACTTAATAAGAAATAAAAATGGAAAATATACTTTGAGTCCTGTAGGTTTTCACAATTAGTCATGATGTGCTTGAACCTTCTAGATATAAATTGTATGCATTTTTTTTGAAAAGTCCAATGTTTCAAGTGGACACTTCACCCATCATCATGGAAAAATAGAGCTAAAATAATGATGGCTCACACATATTTTTATCTAGAAGGTTGAAGCCCAAATATACTTTGATTAAGAAACACCCCCCTAATAGATTAGATTCATGCTATATTGTCTAATACTACAAAATTGTTGTTTGTACAAAAAACATTTTGGAGTTAGAAATGATGAGTATCATTGGTGATTACTATTCATTAATGTTGATTTTGTTTTTCATTAAGAGAGAACATATCCTAAGTGAGATTTTAAACTAGGTGGGGGAGTATAGCAATTTCTCCTCTCTATCACTCGAGCTAGACCCCATTAACTACAATGATAAGGTTTTATGAGAGAGACATTTCCAAATTTAAATGAAATGAGGGTTGGTTGGAAGAAATTAATTATGATACAAAGGTCAATAATTAGGGTCATTTGTCCCCTACCCGTTTTCAAATTTGCATCCTACGAAAATTATAAGATTTCCTAAAGGAAGCATAGTATGTGGGAACTAACCTCACATTGCTAGTTATTTTCCTCCTCTTTTATATAGATCAAATTATTCTTTTAACAAGGAAGCCTAGTGACCTTGAAAAGAAACTTAAATTTTTAAATATTTTCACATTAAACTTGAGATGACTATAAATAATGATAAAACAAAGATAATGATCATCAAGTCTAATTATGTCACATACCTATGTTTGTTCATGATAATGAGAAACTTGAAGAAGTATATTCATATAAGTATCCTTGAATTGAAATCCATAATAAGCTAAATTGGAATTGAAGTGTTGAAACAAGGATTAATGAAGGTTATAAATATTTTTTTTCCTTGAAAATAAATGTAAAGAAATGATTTTTTTTTAAGTAAAAATGAATCTTCAATTTGACACACCTTTTATTCCAATAATTTTGTATTGTTGTAACGTACATGGTTGTATTGTTTCTAGGGTTCCTTAGAGGGAAATTAAAAAATATGCCTTACTCTATCCTTCTTATCCTTATTTTACACATTGGTCTCCCATTAGTGGAAAGTAATACTTTGATAAGATTCTAATTATACAAGTATATGCTGGATAACATGAAGAATAATAGGGTTACTATCAAAAAAACAAATTTTAGTCTAGGGTGGACTAAAGAAAATACTTCTTAACTCCCTTATTGGGGTTAGTAGAAGAGAATACCATTAAGAATGTCAACCTGTGAAAACCAAAGTGAACTAAAGTGAACTAATATTTATAATGAGTCAACCTGTGAAAACCAAGGTGAACTACATGATCATCTTAAAATAAGCATAAAACAACAAAATAATTAATTTTTTTTTTTGAATTTTAATAAAAAAATATTACTTTCAATAGATAATAGCATCATCATTATCAATAATCATAATATTTCTATTTACAAATCTTGTTAAAAAAGGATTTATGGTAAAACAAATTTATTTAAAAATAATTAAGATTATGCCATATTCCACAATTTGTAATAGTTTCACAATGCCAATTTTATCTTATACTTGGTTGTTATTTAAGTGTTGAAATTTGATGTTCATCATTGTCTATAAAACAAAATATTTATGATGTGCCAATATTTTTACCACCCTTCAATTCATGTTTACATTTAAAGCAATAGCTTATTAATTTTAGGTTCAAAAACGTTTAAACACAAAATGTTATTAAATGGGAGAAGTTTATATTTGGATCATCCACAAATAAAAACATGATGTTTAAATTAATAGTAAACACGATTAAATTAAAAATAAATATAAATGTAGAATATAGTTTTCTTAGGAAAAATCTCACTAAAACATTAGATTCATGCAAAATTATCTAACCCTAAAAAATTGTGACTTGTACAAAGTTTCAATAGATTTAGTTTTGTAATACAATTTGGACACAACATTGCTTAAATATTAATTATTTAATAATTACAATTTCAATAGTTATGAAACCACTCATAAGAAATGGAATTCATAAAAAAAAATACCTATCTAACAATTACAATTTCAAATAACCAAGATTAGTTATGAAGCTACTCATAAGAAATGAAATTCATAAAACAAAATATATAGAAATAGTTGCACTAGAGAAGCTCTTCACATATACATCAAACATAATGGAGAAATAGAATAGACCCTTTAAATTTAAGCAAATCTTTTTGTATCTAGTTCCTAGAACTACAATATTTGAAGTTTCAACTTTTTCTTTTTCACACCATGCAATATTTTTCCTATCTATATATCTATTTATCTATTTAAGTATGATTTTCTCATCATAAACCAAATCTTATTAAATATATATTAAACAAGAGTCCAAGTTATGAGTAGAAGTCATTAAAGAGACGTAAAGTATTAAAAAGATAAAATTATATATATATATAATTTTAAGGTCACGACTAACACGGATGTGGGTGATAATGTTACGGAAGAAGCATGTGATTTAAGTGGGAGAAAGATGTCAGGTGACTTACACTTGGTAACTTGTTAAACCATCCTTCATGGGAATTAAATCCTACATTCCTAGACATTTATGATAAGTACTTTCACATGGTCCAATGGACATCACAGGGTACAAAGGAAATTATACTCAAATATGCAATCTCAAGTTCGGATCCGGTGGGGGTAATGAAATATCCCTGGCTTAGTTGACCTCGAAAAAATTGTGGTGTTACTCTATGGGAATTTCTTGGCTTGGTATATGAGACGAGATACATCTCCCTCCTCACGAGAAATAATGCTCCGTTTAAATTTTTTTATCGTGATCATTGGTCCAGCTGCATTTTGAGATGCTTGAGAGCCACCCCTCAGATAGGAAGAGGAGTCACGGGTCACGTAGGAAGAACATAGTTTACCATTTCTACTGGGGTAGGTGAGAGTGAACAAATTCGAGGAAGATTGAATAAAATGCTTGACAATTGAGAGGCCTAGGTTGTGGCCTAATACATGACAAGTTGTTAGAGAAATCAACGAATAGCTCATTACTAGATGGTGAAGAATTGGTTTGCTAAGACTCTCCTATGTAACCCCAACTTTGATTTGGAAGAGGGAACCTCTCAACCATCCTCACTAGATGAAGGTGAATCCTTTCATGAGCCTCCTTCAAAGGCTCTCATCCCTACAGCTCAACCAAGAAAGGAATTGACCTTAGCCATGGAGAAACCTCAAAAGGACATTGGTGCAACAACCATGGGAGCGGGGAAAATGAAGCACAAATGCAATAGAGATGAAGTGAAGCAACCCTCTCCACGTAATTATTTCATATTTCCACCCAATAAAAGTGGGGAAATATCATTAAATGAAGATGCTTAGTGCTGCTCAATAATGGAAGATTGTCATGAAGAAAATGCCACTATTTCTCTATAATTTTCGTTTTAGTCCTCCTATTTCTATCACTTTCAGTCATTTCTAGTTTCTATTTAATCTAGGCATAAATAATATGATAGTTGCAAGAACAATTTCTTTACATGTAAAGTTTGTGAACATAGCTTCTTTGGCATAGTTTCTGTCTTCAGGGCAGGCTCATCCTTCTATGAGATGTTATATATCTGAGAGTCATGGATGGGGGATCTTCCCACTTTTTCCCACCCTGATATACCCATGAAAGCTTGCATGTTAATTTTGTGTATATTAATTGAAGTTCTGAGTAGAGGAATATTACAAAAAAAAAAGGTCACGACCAATCAAGACACCAAATTGGTGTATGGGACCCCTTATTTGTGGGTGTCCATTTCAAAGTTTTCATAGAGATGTGCAACAAATTGGGTCCATGTAATATACCCATGTCATGCACTTGTATGCCATTGCCACCATTTCCAGTGTTCAGGATCCATATAGAGAACAACATAATGAAGTTTCTCCATCTCATCGGCAATGCCATGCAGAGAGAAATAATGCTCCATTTCAGTGACCCAACCCATTGGGTTGGAGCCACCAAATTTTTTTGTTGGCATGTTTTTAGATAGAGTGGTACAAAGTCATGACCCTCATGGTCCAACCGCTCTCACCAGGACCTTCTTCTTCACTGGCCGAAGAGTTGTAACGCTCTTCAATCCCGTATTGGGACTGTTCCGCACCCACAGGATGCTCTCCTTACGATCTCCCTTGGGCCTATCGGGATATCGCTACTCGTAATGTCAACAGATTGGATTCCCAAACCCCGAATCCCGATGTGCCGATCGACGATGACACCTTCCCTCACTACTGTCGCTTGGACCCCACAGACTTGTAGTGATCAAGAAATCGCCAATCAGGAATTTGCGGGTTCTGTGACACCATTTCACAGGGCCTCCCAAGTCCCGAACCCCGATACGCAATGCCACCTATCAATACCACACACTACTACCGTGGGACCTATCGCAACTCGGAGTTTCGCGAATACTCCGTGATTCTTTCGACATCGAAAGTTCTGAAGTGTCGAGTCCCGACTCTCCGGGATCTCGTACCACGTGTCCTCGCNATGCCACCTATCAATACCACACACTACTACCGTGGGACCTATCGCAACTCGGAGTTTCGCGAATACTCCGTGATTCTTTCGACATCGAAAGTTCTGAAGTGTCGAGTCCCGACTCTCCGGGATCTCGTACCACGTGTCCTCGCGACGATCAACGGCTCCAATTAAATCGAGAAATCGCTAGTCGTGTTTTCGACGAGTGTGAAACTCTCACCTCCACAAACGCCGAAGACCGAATCCTGATGGCTCTCGGTTCTCTTCCCTGCGCCTAAGGACTAACTCTCGCTCAACTTTTCCTCTATCTGACGGTCAGCGGGATTTCGCAAATCTATGCTGCGAACCCTGGCCGTTGATTCTCCTTTTTGAGGATTTCTTCCGTTCCACAGTTTCTTCCTACCCGAACCTCTCCTAGATTTCTTCCCGCAGTATCCACGAAGGAACTATCCCTCCTGAGCTTCGTCAACTCTGACTCCCTCAGAGAATTTACACACGCTTCTCACGTTCGACCCCAACAACTCTCGAAGTGTTGAGTTCTTCCAGACTCTGTGCACTTCCTGCTACAACAGTCCTTAGCTCCCTGTTCAGACTTACAACTAAAACTTCGATTTCCGCCTGCACTTCTCCCGCACGGCTCTGCGAACCCAATCGACTCCTGGGCAGACGAGAATAAGAGTTTAACTGTCTAGCCCTATCAATGCACTCTTATGCATATGAATTCGACTGCACTCCATGCAGGAATCTCCCAACTCAAACAGAGAAACAATTGAAACTTATTCTCTTCCTTTACCAACTTCAGTTAAACCTTTGAAATCACATGCATAGCATATTCAAAAAAAAAACATACAAGGGAAACACACATTCAAGAACATACGAGAATCATACACAGAGAAACAACACCAAGCATGAAATTGAATCACAGACTCTTCTATTAATTCAAAACCATCTGTACATGGGTGTTCTTCACAAATTCTCCGTTGCTCTTCTCTTCTTTCTCCCTGAATGAATGATGATGTTACAATGTACAAAGGAGGGTGTCTATATCCGTTTTCCCTCTCGATTTCTACAACTATCAAATCTACAATTAAATTCCTATCTAACATCATTAAATCTATTAAATGCCTTCCTATCTACTAGGGACGAGAGATTAAAGGCTCAAGTTCCATTTTACATACAAGTGCACTTCTTTATGAATGCCTTCATTAAAGAGCGGTGCAAAAATTCCCAAGTATTCCAAAATATATGCTGGCGCTATCCAACTGTCCTTTCTATTCCACGTGCTGGCTCACTTGATGAGTGAGCGATGCTCCTGCATCATACTCCTCGGCTTGAAAATTTTCATGGGCTCCTGTCCATGAGCTCTCACACGGTCTGTCCATGCTTCTGTATGACCGCTTCATTTTCCCATCTAGCATATTTGACTGGGTGATTCTTCCATTTCACCAGGTACTCGAAGTACTGTTTTCTCCTGGTCTTCTTTCCCACTTGTTTGTCCAGTATGCATTCCATCTGTGGTTTTTCTGCAACTGGTAATTGTTTCTGCCACTGGGTCATTGGTTCCTCAATTCCAACTTCTGTCTCTCCAGTCTTGTATGGGTATAAATCCAAAACATTAAATATCAGAGATATCTCGATGCCCTCCGGCAACTCAATCTCATATGCATTCTCCCCAAATTTCTTCAGGACTTTGCATGGCCCAATTTTCTTCATCTTGAGTTTGTTATATGTTCCCCTTGGGAACCTTTCCTTCCGCAGGTGCGCCAGAACCATATCACCAACTTCGAACTGAAGTTGTCTTTTCCGCTGATCTGCTCTACGCTTATATTCTTGATTTGATTTCATCAGTCGCTGCTTCACTTGACTGTGAATTTCTCTCATCACCTCAGCGAACTCTTCAGCACTAGCACTACTAGTTGCAGCCTGTTCTGACTCCCTGAGCTCAGAAATCCCCTTGGCTGTGCCCCATACAAAATATGAAATGGGCTTTTGCCTGTACTCTGATTCACCGAATCGTTGTACGCAAACTCTACCTGTGGTAATATCTGGTCCCAACTGCTATGGTGTTCTATCACCAAGCTTCTCAATAGATCCCCCAGACTTCTATTGACCAACTTTGTTTGTCCGTCTGTCTGCGGATGGTAAGCTAAACTAAATGCCAAATTAGTTCCTAGCTTCTTCCATAGAGTCCTCCAAAAATGACCTATGAACTTGGTATCACTGTCCGAGACTATGCTTCTCGGCAATCCATGCAGTCTGACGATTTCTTTAAAAAACAAGTTCGCGATGTGTGTCGCATCGCTGGTCTTCTGACACGGAATAAAATGTGTCATCTTCGAAAACCTGTCCACCACCACAAAGATGGAATCAACCCCTCCCTGTGTCCTTGGCAATCCTAACACAAAGTCCATGCTTATCACCTCCAATGGTCTCTCAGTTATGGGCAATGGCTGATAAAATCCAACATTCTGCTTCCGACCCTTCGAATGTTGACAAATTTGGCATCTATCAACAAATTGTTTTACATCTGCTCGCATGCCTGGCCAAAAATATGATTCGCTCAGCTTTGCGAATGTTTTGTCGTGTCCAAAATGGCCTGCTAAGCCTCCACTCTGCTTTTGCTTTAGCAGATTCTCCCTCATGGAGCAATTTGGAATACACAACTGACTGCCTCCAAACAACAATCCCTCCTGGATCATGTAGTCTATCCACGGGCTCCGATCTCTGAGAACTGGATTGTCAGCTGGCTCATATTCTTCTGCGAAATCTGCATCTCCTGCATACATGTCCTTCAGATTTTCAAAACCCAAGGTCTTGACTTTGAACTCCTGCAATAGTAAACATTTCCTGCTCAAAGCATCAACCACTTTGTTAGTAGTTCCTTAAATGTGTTTAATCACAAACGTGATATTTTGCATGTACTCTATCCATTTTTCATGTTTCTGGTTCAACTTCTCCTGTTGACTTACAAACTGCAATGCATGATTATCGATGTACAATACAAATTCCTTGGGTACCAAGTAATGTTTCCACTTCTTTAAGGCCTGTATGATGGCATAAAACTCTTTATCATATGTGGAGTATTTCAGCTTTGCTTCATCCAGTTTCTCGCTGAAATATGCCACTGGTTTGTCATACTGACTCAAGACCCCTCCTATGGCATATCTGCTGGCGTCACATTTCACCTGAAATGTATTTTGAAAATCAGGCAATACCAAAATTGGTTGCTCTGTGATCTTTCGCTTCAACAGATTGAAGCTTTTCTCAGCCTCTGTTGTCCAGTGAAAAATCCTATGACGCTTCTTCACTGTGTCCATCATCATGGTGCTAATTCCACTGAAATTCCGAATGAACTTTCTATAGAAACTAGCCAAACCATGGAAACTTCTCACCTCAAAAACATTTCTCGGTGATGGCCAATTACTGATCACCTCCACCTTTTCAGGATCCATCTTCAATTCATTAGCCGAAATCACAAAACCCAAATAAATGAGCTCTGTCTGCATGAATGAAGACTTCTTCATATTGATCAACAACTTCTCCTGCTGTAGCCTTCTCATCACAATGGACAAATGTTTTAAATGTTCAGCTTTTGTCTTACTGACTATCAATATATCGTCCAGATATACAACGACAAATTTTTCGATGAATTCCCTCAGGACTTCATTCATCAGTCTCATGAATGTGCTCGACGCGTTTGTCAAACTAAACGGCATGACAAGCCACTCGTACAAACCTTCGTTTGTCTTGAATGTTGTCTTCCATTCATCACCTTCTCTCATGCGAATCTGATGGTATCTTCTCTTTAGATCAATCTTTGAGAAGAAATTTGCCCCACTCAGGAATCCATCAGATCATCCATTCTCGGCAGTGGAAATCTGTACCTAATGGTTATCTTGTTTATCGCTCTGGAGTCTACACACATTCTCCAGCCTCCATTCTTCTTCGGACTCAGTACCATTGGAACAACACATGGACTCAGACTCTCTCTGACCAATCCTTTGTCCAACAGATCCTATACCTGCCTTTTGAGCTCCTCGTTTTCCTGTGGCGTCAACCTATACGCGGCTTTGTTCGACAAAATCGCTTCTGGTATGAGGTCTATGTGGTGACTCACACTCCTCATCGGCGGCAACGAACGAAGTAGTTCGTCCACAATGATGTCAGTGAACTCTCGCAGCAGTTCCTGAATCTCTTCTGGCAAGTCATCCACCCTTGTGCTAGTCAGGACAATTCTCGGTTTCCTGACCACAAAGAATTGTGGATCTTCTTTCTTCTCCATCTCATTGAGAAGTTCCTTCCCACTCATGAGGAGTATCGTACTGCTCACTTATGGCTTCACCTCTTTATCCTTTATCGAAAGCAATTGATGGGTCATCCCATCCTTATACAAAGTGTATGTGTTCATCCTCCCGTCATGAACCACATTTAGGTCATACTGCCATGGTCTCCCCAGTAATACATGACAGACATCCATGGGAATAACATCACAAATGATTTTATCCTTATATTCACCCATTTTGAAATCAACTAAACATTGTTCAGTGACACTCACCTGATGTCCTTTTTGCATCCAAGATACCTTGTATGGACTCAGGTGGTTAGTCATTTCCATCTCTAGCTTTTCCACCATCTCGGTCGAAACAAGATTGTCGGTGCTTCCGCTGTCCACTATGACCTTGCATTTCCAGCCCTTGGTCTTGCATGTGGTCCTGAACAGTCTGCATCTTTGAGTTGTGTCCTCCACCTCTTTCTTAGGTGTCAAAAGAACTTTATGCACCGTCAGTGACTTCCCACTTCCGATGTCCTCATTCTCAACATCACGCCTCTGCACCTCAGCGATGTGAGCTTCTCCCCTATCCATTTTCCTGTCTGGACAATCAACAGCTTTATGTCCATCTTTCCCACATTTAAAACATGTGATGATTCCTCCTCTGCCTCTTCCCCTACCTCTGGTACGAGGAAAAGTGTTGGCGTCAGCATAACCGCCTCCCTGCTCTGTATGTTGTCTCCTGGGCTCAGCATATTGTTGCCTCTGTGAGGTTCCACCTCTTTCAACCTTACTCTGAGGTCTCTTCCATTCCTCCTTGGGCTTCTGAGTTCTTTCTTGGGAAACTGCCTTGCCTCTGGGCTAACTTCTGCCTCGCCCTCACTGACCTTGCTTACGGATCAGCTTCTCCTTGGCTTTCAGAGCCATTTGGTAAGAATCCTCAATAGTCCTGATAGCTGCCATGCTTAACTCATCCTGAATGTCATACCTTAGACCATTCAGGTATCTCGCCACCTTCTCATCATCGCTCTCCCGATGACCTGCTCGGATGTTGAGTCTGTAAAACTCTTCGGTGTATTCCTTCACCGTCATCAACTTCTGTCTCAGGTTCTGCATCCGCCTGAACAGAGTGATCTGATAATCTCTGGGGATGAACTTTTCTTTCATATTAGCAATCATTCTATCCCAATTCTTGATCTTTTGTTTCCCCTTGGAATGCCTATCTTCCTGTAGTTCATCCCACCATAAGGCTGCATGTCCTTTCAATTTGGTAACAGCATGCCTCACCTTCTTATCCTCTTTGATATCCTCATAATCGAAGTAGGTGTCAAGAGCTCGGATCCAATCCAACAAATCTTCTGCATCCAGGCTTCCCTCGTAGACTGGAATATCCATTTTGGTCTTTGAGATCATTCTAGAAATGGCTCTAATCAACCGCTCGGTTGAAGCATCTTCTGCTGTGACCTCTCCTTCATCATGTCCAGCTTCTTCTTCAACCTCGGAATCACTGAATTCTCCAGCGCCGACTCCGCATCTCTGTGCTGTCTCCATCTCCTCAAGCCTTGCTCGGAGATCTCTCATTTGGCTCTCTATTTCTAGGTTTCCTACTGGCCTACCCCTTCTTTGCACATCCCTGTCTTCTCGATCAGGTGATTGCCTTTCTCTTCTCGGCGGCATGGTGTATTCTCTTCTCTGCTACTAAAAGCAAAGACTTCCTGCTCTGATACCACTTGGTGCAAATTCGTGACCCTCACGGTCCAACCGCTCTCACCAGGACCTTCTTCTTCACTGGCCGAAGAGTTGTATTGCTCTTCAATCCCGTATCGAGACTGTTCCGCACCCACAGGATGCTCTCCTTATGATCTCCCTTGGGCCTATCGGGATATCGCTACTCGTGATGTCAACAAATTGGATTCCCAAACCTCGAATCCCGATGTGTCGATCGACGATGACACCTGCCCTCACTGTTGTCGCTTGGACCCCACACACTTGTAGCGATCGAGAAATCGCCAATCGAGAATTCGTGGGTTCTGTGACATCGTTTCACAGGGCCTCCCAAGTCTCGAACCTCGATATGCAATGTCACCTATCAATACCACACACTACCACTGTGGGACCCATCGCAACTCGGAGTTTCACGAATACTCCGTGATTCTTTCGACACCGAAAGTTCCGAAGTGTCGAGTCTCGACTCTCCAGGATCTCGTACCATGTGTCCTCGTGACGATCAATGGCTCCGATTAAATCGGGAAATCGCTAGTCGCATTTTCGATGAGTGTGAAACTCTCACCTCCACAAACGTCGAAGACCGAATCACGATGGCTCCCGGTTCTCTTCCCTGCACCTAAGGACTAACTCCCGTGCAACTTTTCCTCTATCTGACGGTCAACAGGATTTCGCAAATCTATCCTGCGAACCTTGGCCGTTGATTCTCCTTTTTGAGGATTTCTTCCGTTCCATAGTTTCTTCCTACCCGAACCTCTCCTAGATCTATTCCCGCAGTATCCATGAAGGAACTATCCCTCCTGAGCTTTGTCAACTCTGACTCCCTCAGAGAATTTACACACGCTTCTTGCGTTCGACCCCAACAACTCTCGAAGTGTTGAGTTCTTCCAGACTCTGTGCACTTCCTKCTACAACATTCCTTAGCTCCATGTTCAGACTAAAACTTCGATTTCAGCCTGCACTTCTCCTGCACRGCTCTACCAACCCAATCGACTCCTGGGCAGACGAGAATAAGATTTTAACTGTATAGCCCTATCAACGTACTCTTATGCAGATGAATTCGACTGCACTCCATGCAGGAATATCCCAACTCAAACAGAGAAACAATTGAAACTCATTCTCTTCCTTTACCGACTTTAGTTAAACCTCTGAAATCACATGCACAACATATTCAAAAACAAAAACATACAAGGGAAACACACATTCAAGAACATACGAGCATCATACACAGAGAAACAACACCAAGCATGAAATTGAATCACAGAATCTTCTATTAATTCAAAACCGTCCGTACATGGGTGTTCTTCACAAATTCTCTGTTGCTCTTCTCTTATTTCTCCTTGAATGAATGATGATGTTACAATGTACAAATGAGGGTGTCTATATCCATTTTCCCTCTCGATTTCTACAACTATCAAATCTACAATTAAATTCCTATCTAACATCATTAAATCTATTAAATGCCTTCCTATCTACTAAGGATGAGATCTTAAAGGCTCAAGGTCCATTTTACATACAAGTGCGCTTCTTTATGAATGCCTTCATTAAAGAGCGGCGCAACAATTCCCAAGTATTCCAAAATATATGCTGGCGTTATCCAACCGTCCTTTCTATTCCACGTGCTGGCTCGCTTGATGAGTGAGTGATGCTCCTGCATCATAGAGGCAGAGTATGCATGTTTTTCATTGATCACGAAGATCAGCACGATCAGTAGTGTAGCGATAATGGAAAGATCAACAGTGTAAGCTCAAAAGGCGGAAAACAGTCAAAGCATGACAAAGGTTTCGTTTCGAAGTTGCACAGATTGGGAAATCCAAAGGAAAGGGGTTCGAACTCACGATATGCAAAATAACGATAACAATCATGACCGTTGGAGTCATAGGACACGTGGCAAGCAATTGGAATTTCAATGACTTGCACATTGGAGGAGTCAACGGAGCATGGTGTGGGAACTCGCGATATGTGAGATCAAAAAAAGATCTGGATTGTCAAATCATCGATATCATGGACCGTTGATCAGACATGATGAAGGCCTGTGAAGTTGCGAAATTGTGATAAGATCTTGATCGTTGATCCAAGAGGGACATGTGGTGAGGGATTAACGTTTCACTGACTAGAAAGTCAAAGGAGCAATGTGCTATTTTGATTGGCGAGTGGTCATA
Organism: Picea sitchensis; assembly: GCA_010110895.2. NCBI lineage: Eukaryota > Viridiplantae > Streptophyta > Pinopsida > Pinales > Pinaceae > Picea > Picea sitchensis. The sequence goes on along the minus strand of SNQJ01S0016843.1, from coordinate 101,019 downwards.
TCTCGTGATCACATTGTCGATAGATGGAGAGCAGAGTTAGAGAAGCCAAGATCTATTTTGGATTTCGTGACATGGAGAGTCAAGAGGACTCATCACAAAATACCTGAGACGTGAAAGTGCGAAGTGCATTTTCGAATAAGGCTGTGGTCACAACGAGTGGTTAAATTTGTGGAAGATGGAGGAAGAAGCTAGTGGTGTTAAGCTCCATATCGGAGTCTCAGCAATTGCGACTTGGAGTATCAAGATTCCTCATCACATGAATCGCGATATGTGAGATCATGATGAGATTTGGACTTTCGGATCATTGGAGATCTCGACCGTTGATCAGGCTCGATAAAGTTCATAAGGTCGTGAAATATGAAGCACCTTTTGGCGCAGCCTGTGGTCACCGCTAGTGGTCATGTGAGGGGAAGTAGCTAGCGGTGCTAAGCTCCATCTCGTAGTTTCATCGATCGCAACTTGGAGTGTTGAGTTCCTTCATCACAGGAATGCCGAGATGCAAAATCATGAAATTCAAATTATGTTTAGTGCTCGGTCATAGCTAGTGGGCATATGACATAAACACAAAATCCTACATATTTAATCCAACGGTGTTGGTTAATTGAAAACTTGATCGAAGGGTTACTATTTCACCTCACAAGTAATCGATCAGTTACGATTCAGTTACCATAACTGAATCATGATTCTTGGACGGTTGGTGATTCAGTTGCTGATGTGTTTTCTTAGCGATTCAACGTGTAACTGAATAAGTGGTATAGGATAAAATGGAGATGCAATGACTCTGGAGGGTTAGTCGTTCTCAATAAAAAAATGAGTTGAACTGTAAGAAAGGGAAAATTACAGTATGCACAGTGTGAGACCGACAGTATGCGCAGTGTGAGATAAAACTGAGAGATGAGTAATAGATGAGGAATAGACATAAGCAAGAGAAGAATTGTAGAACAACTTGAAGCAGAGAAGAATTGTAGAACAGACAGAGGAAGAGAATAATTGCAGAATAGGTAGAGGAAGAGAAGAATTGCAGAACAGTTAGAAGTAGACCAGATTTACAGAACAAAGAAGAAGTGGTAAGAATCGATTTATCTATGTTGTTGGTTATTCAATCATTTATTTATAATCAAGGAGGAAGGGTGGTGCTAGGGAGGACTTTGGTCCTTTGATATTCGAGTTGTTGCTTGAATATTGGGAGTTGTAACTTCCATCTAGTTGTGGCTAGAAAACAGGGTGGCCGGGTGGTGCTTGCGAAAACACAAATTTTTCTATATGCAAGTTGGTGCTTGTATAAGTGGAAGTAGGTGCTTCCATGCAGTCGGTGCTGGAACACTCAGGGAGTTGGTGCTTCCTTCTAGTGGGTTCTATAGAAACTAGAGAGTTGGTGCTCTCAAATAAGTTGGAGCTTCTAAAACAGAGGTAGTAGCCTCACTTTGAGTTGGTGCTCAAACATAGATGATGTACAGAACTTAAAAGATGGCCTATCATTTCGAAGAAGAAGAGGTTTTCTCCCTTTATAGGTTTCATCATGAAAATCTATCTCTGTGTATATCTTATGTGTGATTGATGCTCGTTATTTATGTTGTTGATATGATGTATAATATTGATGGTCACTTGATGAAAGATTAAAAATGGTTTAATAGACTTAATATTGTTTAATCATAGTAACAACTGATTCACCCCCCCCATCTCAGTTGTCTTAGTAATTTCAACAATTGGTATCAGAGCTGGTTCATTTTATTTAAAGGTAGATATGTAATCTTAAACATGACAAGTCATGAAGGGACTTAATCCAGTAAACCTCCTTTGTTTGATGGAACAAAGTTTTATTTTTGGAAGGTTAGAATGAGAACATACCTAATGGCCTTAGGTGTTGATGTTTGGGATGTAGTAGAGACTGGATATACAAAGCTTGTTGTGCTGGCTTCCAAGGATGATAAGTTAGAATTTATCTTTGATGTTAAGGGAATGAATGCTATCTTGAATGGAATTGCAGAAGCCGAGTTTGTAAAGGTGATGAATCTTCAAACTGCCAATGAAATGTGGGATAAACTTATTAGCAACTATGAAGGAAATGAGAACGTAAAAGATGTCAAACTTCAAACATTTAGGTTGAAGTTTGAACAACTAAAGATGAATGAAGATGAAACAGTTATCAAGTATTTTTTAAGAGTTGAGGAACTTGTGAATGCCATGAAGGGTCTTGGTGAGAATATTGAAGAATCAATTTTAGTTCAGAAGATTTTAAGATATTTGCTTGATAAATTTAATCCAAAAGTCTCTGCAATAGAAGAACTAAATGATATTTAAACTTTGTCCATTGATCAACTCCTAGGAAATTTAAATGCATATGAAATGAGAATCAACAAAGATAAATCCATTACTAGAGAAGCATCTTTTAAAGCAGACAAGAATACTGATTCAGATTTAGATGATATTGAGGCAAAATTTGTGAGAAGGTTAAAGAAAGGATCAGGAAAATATCAAGGCAAGCTTCCCTTCAAATGTTTTAATTGTGGCAAGATAGGTAATTTTTCATCTAAGTGTCCTCATTAGAAAAAGGACCAGAACTCTGATGATGAAAAGAAGTACAAATTCAAGAAATATAGTAAAAAGAAAAGTTTGTGTGCAAATAATGACAATTCTTCAGAAGACATAGATAGTGATTCATCATGTGAAAACAAAGTGAATGATTTTATGCTTATGGCTATGGGAGATTTTGAAGATGAACACAAAGGAGGTGAAATGGATGATGAAGAAGTTGTGGTGGATATGGAAGGTGAATTAATTAGTGCTTTGGAAGAAATTAACAGACTCAAATGTAAGAAGAGAAAACAAAAATAGTTGTTGAAGCAATTTAAAATGAATAATGAAAAACCTGATGAACACTTTTCTCTACTAAAATTGGAGTTAGAAGAGGCAAAGAAAATAGAAGACATACTGAAACAATAGTTGTCAGAGAAGAAAGCGAGGTGTGAAGCCTTAGAATAAGAGATAGTAAAAAACAAAAAAGAAATGGAGAAGTTTAAGGGATTGTATCACCAAAATATACCAAGTATTAAAGCCTCATAAGGATTAACCTCCATTCTAAATCAGAAAAGAAACCCAAAGTTGAAAGCTAGCTTGGGGTATGAAGAAGGATAAAGTAGTGATCATCCAAGTAATACAGAACCTATCAAGTTTGTCAAATCCTTAAACATTGACAACAGTCACTCTACAGAAACAAAGAAATAAAATCAACCACCAAGAAGGAATGAAAGAAAAAGTACCAGAACTGAATCTGTAGATCAGAGAGATTATCAGTATGAAAGAAATCGACCTCCTCAAAGAAGACATAATTTTTCAAGGTACAAAGGTTTTTTCTATGGTTATTGTTTTTTCTGCTCTAATTTTGGTCACAAAGCTATAAATTGTTCTTTAAGATTTAGATATGAACAATCAAGATATTCAACAAATAACCATCCTCCACAACAAAGATTGAGACAACCAAGTAACAAACAACCTCAGACTATAAATCATGCGATGGCTGGGAAAAGGATGTAGGTTAAACATAACAATAGTTATGAGCATAACAATCGCTATGATCTTCTATTTAGTGAACCAAAATGTTACATCTGTCATAACTATGGACATAAATCTGGAGATTGTCGCTTAAGGAATTACAAGCCAGATTTGATCCCCACTGCTAAAAATGTCAAGGTTTGGAAGAAGAAAGCATGTGACAAGTGTGGACTAGTGTTATCAGCTCAAAGACAAAAGAATCCCTGGTATATTGACAGTGGATGTTCCAAACATATGACTGAAGACAAAAGTAAGTTTCTAACTCTAAGTGAAATCAAATCAGGGAATGTAACTTTTGGAAATGATGCACCAAGAAAAATAAAAGGTAAAGGAATGGTAAGTTTGAGTAATGGCAAAGGGAAAGCTCAAGATGTGTTGTTTGTAGAAGGTCTAAAGCACAATCTGCTTAGCGTCAGTTAAGTATGTGACTAAGGATATGAAGTTGTTTTAACCTCTAAAGACTGTAGAATAAAATCTATGAATTCAGGACAACTACTTGCAAAAGGGATAAGAATAGAAAACAACGTCTATGTGTTAAAAGAAGAAAAATAAGAATGTCACTTAAACAAGTATGATGAAAGTTGGTTGTGGCATAGGAGACTTGGACACCTAAATTTTTATCATATAATCAAGCTCAGAAACAATGGGCAGTAAAAGATCTTCCAAATATATCAAATCCATAGGACTTTGTTTGTAAATCCTGCCAGATAGGAAAGCTTACTCGCACTCAGTTCAAATCTAAAAACTTTCTTGCAACAGAAAAACCTCTCCCGTTAGTACATATGGATTTATGTGGGCCATCAAGGAAAGAAGGTATAGGAAAAGAAAATTATTGTAGGTTGATTATAGATGATTATTCTAGACTAACATGGGTTGCCTTTTTGAAGGAAAAATCTTAAGCATTTGAAAAATTCAAAGTGTTTAAGGCTATGACTGAGAATAAAATAGGAAAAATATTAAAGGCAGTAAGGTCTGATAGAGGAGGAGAGTTTAGTTCATGAAACTTCAAAGAGTTATGTGATAAACATGGGATCAAAAGAGAGTACACAATTCCAAGGACTCCACAGCAAAATGGAGTTGTTGAGAGGCAGAATAGATCAGTACAACAAATGGAAAGATCAATGATGAATTAAAGGAACATACCTCAGACATATTGGGTAGAAGCAATTCATACAGTCATTCATATCCTTAACAAAGCTCATCTCAAGCCACACAGTGACAAAACTCTTTATGAACTATGGTTTGGAAGACCTGCTTCAATCAAGCATTTTAAAGTCTTTGGGAGTAAATGTTATATTAAGAATAATGATGAAAATATTTACAAATATGATGACAGGGCTGATGAAGGTGTCTTCTTGGGTTATGCTACAAACAGTAAAGGGTACATATGTTACAATAAGAGGCTACATAAACTAGTTGATTGTATAGACATAAAAGTTGATGAAGAAATCCTGGTCAGAAATGTAAGCAATGTTGAACCAAGCACAGAAGATATAGTTGAAGATGAAGATGAACATGTCCAAAGATCATAAAGGGAAAAATCTGAATCAGATGAAGATAGGAATACTCAGGCTGACACAAATTATTAGAAAGAAGAAAAATCACCTCTCATAATTGTTAGAAAGAATCATCCTAAAAATCAGATAATTGGAGATATAAATAAAGGAGTTCATATAAGAAGGAAATTGATTAAAGAATCATAACAATATCATGTTGCTTTTTTATCTATGACTGAACCTAAAAATTTTGATGAATCCATCCAGCATGATGATTGGATTACACCTATGAATGTAGAGCTTGATCAGATCAAGAAGAACAATACTTGGGAGCTTTATCCTAGACCCGAAGATAAGAA
>SNQJ01S0016843.1:49949-60550 GCA_010110895.2 Picea sitchensis | reverse complement strand
CTAATCCATATAAAACTGCGACGTGGCACCATATAATTAATCCATATAAAACTGCCACTTGTCACAATATGATTCATTAATGAAGTTGACACGTGTCATCACCGAACATACCCATGTGTATGCCATGCCACGTCATCTTGCCAACTAAACTATGCCACGTGTCACCTTTTCAGTGGTGCGACGTGGCACTTTGACTTTTCCTTGTTTGACCAAGTTTTGACTGAACTTTGACTGCTTATAACTTTTGATCCGTAACTCCGTTTGACGAGCCATTTGTGTCGTTAAAAATCTTGCGATGCGCTCTTCGTGATTATGCCATTTTCACTGAATTTTAGGAACTTTGATTTTTGCCCTTTTGTTGCCTGCTAAAGCCATTCTGAGCGTTCTAATTTTCTTCTATGTGTTCTGAGTTGTCTTAACCTTCTCTGGATCCTTATTGGATCACCCAGTCTTTGATGTCACAACATGGTCTTCTTTCCATGGATAGTATGGATCCTATCTTCTTTATTTCTCTGTTAAGGGATAATAGAACTGTTACACCCATAAGTATAAGTGCTTCCCAATAACATGTACATAGTGCCACACTGAACTCCCCTCATCAAAACCATTTCTCCTCGTACCATCTTGCAAGTGCCCTTTCCCAATAAAGTATCCACACTTGCATCATCCAACCTACTTATAGATATTAGTCTCCTGGATAGGCTTGGAATGTGTAGAAATCCAGGGAGAGTTCTAATCCTTCCATCTTTCAACAACAACTTAACCCTTCCACGTCCCATGATTTTGGCTATCGAGTCATCTCCTAGGAAGACATCACCACAATCGTACTTTTCATATTCACTGAACCACTCCCTGTGAGGATTTATATGCAATGATGCAGTTGAGTCGATCAACCATACATCACGATCTTCATGTGTACCTGTAGATGTTATATAAACATCACCTCCTTCTTCTGTGGAGGCTTTCGCTCTGTGGAAGAAGCATCGTCAGATCCCTTTTCTTTGTCAACATTCTTAGACCTGCAATCTTTCTTATAATTCCCAACTTTACAACATTTCTAGCATTTACTCAAATATTTTCCTCGGGATTTATATCTACATTTAGATTTATATCTCCCCCCCGAAGACTTATTTTTATTCTTATCTTGGGGACGACCTCTTACAAATAAAGTATATGTTCTATCACTATCCATGTTTTTCCGCCTCATATCTCTCGATAATAAGGATGAAACTGCATCCTCATACTTCAATGTAGATTGAGTGGTACTACCAATTGCTACAACTAGATTATCCTAGGAGTCTGGAAAAGAACATAACAAAGTAATACACTTATCTTCTCCCTCAATTGTAATATTAACATAGACAAGTTGACTTACCGGACTATTGAAGGAATTTAGATGCTCTGTCACATAATCTCCATCTTCCATCCTAAGATGTTACAACTTATTTCAAAGAAATTAACTTGTTTACCATGTGTTAAATTATTAGCTTGATTTCTTATGTGGATTAATTCTTTTATTTTCTTCAATACTTTGATTCTAGCTTGATAAAATTCAACAATTCCAAATCATAATCGAATAGCAATAATTATGTAGATAAGTAAACATGCATATCAACAACACATATACCCTGGGGAAACCCTGTATGGAGAGAAAAACCCCAACAAACAATATTCTTTTATTGCATTACTAATGTAAGATCTCTTACAAATATCCACCATGAATGTTCTTCTCTCAAAGAGCTTGCCAAGATGACTCTAACCTGACAAAGACTTACAAGACCTTGCTGAAATAAACCTCTGATGTGCTGCCTCTTTATCACTGATGTGCTCCTCTATTGCTTCACCTTCAACCTGCATATGAAAACTGTGTTGCGGAACTGTATTGAAGAACTGTGTTGAAGAGAGGATTTGACCTCTTCTTATATAGGTTGAAGAGGGGAAGAGGGAAAGCTCAAAATAGTAACTTGATTGCATGCATTCAACATAACTCAGCTTCATGCTTTAGTTCGAACTTAGAACTAGACTTGAGATTGACATGCTTTAGTTGAAACTTAGAACTAGACTTAAGATTGGTTACAACTCAGCTTTACACTTTAGTTCGAACTTAGAACTAGACTTGAAACTGACATGCTTTAGTTCGAACTTAGAACTAGACTTGAGACTTTAGTTGCAACTCAACATTATACTTTAGTTCTAAAATAGAACTAGACTCAAGACTTTAGTTGCAACTCAACATTACACTTTAGTTCTAAAATAGAACTAGACTCAAGACTTTAGTTGCAACTCAACATTACTAAAATAGAACTAGACTCAAGACTTTAGTTGCAACTCAACATTACACTTTAGTTCTAACATAGAACTAAACTCAAGACTTTAGTTAAAACTCTTGACAAGGCAATTTGAAATTCTCTTCATGGTGGATAATGTTTACACATGCCAACGCACCATATCAATACAATTACATCATTTGCAATATTAGGAATATTGTTTGTTTCTAGCTCATAGGAATTTTATATTCAACCTAACTCTTGCTAGATGCCTTGACTTTTTCTCATGGCTCACAAGGTTTGACTAGGCTCACAAAGGTTGTATGTTCCCATTGAATTTTTCAGTAGTCTATCTATGCTCACAGAGGTTGTACGTTCCCCTTGACTTTTTCACTAGACTGTCCATGCTCACAGAGGTTGTACGTTCCCCCTAACTTTTGCATTAGACTCACATAGCATCTCGTTCGTCCTGACTTTTGGTTTGACTCATAGAGGTTGTATGTTCCCCCTGGATTTTGTCAATACCTCACAAGACTGGTTGATTATCCAAATCTCCCTAGCTAGCCTCAGGGTGGCCCACATGGCCTCTCATTGGAGAATGATTGTTGATGCTACCAAATTTAACACCATGGACTTTGACTGATACAAATTCCCCAACTTTTCCCATAGTTCCTTGGTTGTATATTCTTCTAATACATTCAGTAACACTAAATCTGCCAGGTAGAGTCAAATCGTACTCCTTGTTCTTCTATCCATCTTCTCCCAATCTTATTTCAACATACTAGTATATTGAGTACTAGTAGTTTGTGTACCAGTAGGCTATGTACTAGTAGGTTGTGTACCAGGATCCATAGTGATCCATTGTTCTTTGTCTACAAGAAGGTCCTCCATATTGAGCTTCCATAGATCAAAGTTTTTATCATTGAACTTCTCAATATCGATTCTAGAACTGCTTGTCATTCTCTTTCAACACACAAATCACCACTGCAGAGCTCCCACTAAACCTAGTTTTATCACATACCCAAGATAAACTTGATCTATCGAGACTGAGCCAAACCCTTAACAATAAAGGCGTCCCCCTGAAGCCAAAAACATGTTTTGATACCACATTTAAGTTTTAAACTTGTGAAGTAAAGCAATGCATATAGATTCTTAAGCAAAACAAAAATTAATCAATGGCTCATACACATAGTACAAAGTGATTTAAGCTAGAAATTTTTAACCGAGAGAAAACCAGTCTTCCTTGGTGTTGCACCTCTCAACTCTTCATTGTATTAATTTCACCATTCACAATAAAATATATAAATATTTTAGGTATTTTGTAGCTACAAAAAACCTAATCCCTTAATCCAATATTAATTTAGAAAACTGCTAAAAGTAGTAGTCATCAAATCTTATGCACACCCCCACACACATATCCAAAGAATATAATACCTACCCAAAACCCAAAGCCTATTGGATTTCCCACTTCTCGAACCCTATCATATTTCCCTCTTCTCAGAGCCTATCAGATTACCATCTTCCCAAAGGCTATAGGATTACCATCTTCCTGAAGCTTGTCATATTACTCTCTTCCCAAATCCTATCATAGTTCCCTCTTCCTAAACTCTATTGGATTACATCTTCTCGAAGTTGATCAAACCAACTCTTCCCAAAACCTATCAGGTTTCCACTTCTCGTAGCGTCTTCAAAACATTTCCTATCGTAAGTCCTAGCTTGGACTCATTCAAAAGGTTTTTACCATGAGACATCTTCTTGAAATGTATGTCGGGCTACCTCTTTTCTACCTACTATTTTCATCTAACTTCAAAGTCATTAATTATTTTTTTTCGGGCCCCAGATGTGACACCTACAAGAGCCTAAAAGTTTATCATGTGTGCCATGGTCCATATAGTCGATGGCTTCGTAGACTAATTATATGGGGATGGTTAAAAACTATAAAAACATCACAATCCAACTCCCAAATGCATATGGGATAAATATATGAACCCATAGATCAACGACCAGGATCTGCCCCAATAGAAGATCAATGAAAACCATGTGCTTTCATCGAAGAATTGTGTCTCAAATTCTAGATGATCGAATTAGGTATGAATGGGCTCATCAGAGAGATGGAATGGTGAAGGATGTGTTAATAAAGCCATTTCCACTAAGAAATAGTTGAATCACCTAAAATATTAGAAGAACAGAGTAGAGATGAAGGAAAATTGAAAGGAATTTCCAGGATAGGTATAGAAAGAGTTTAACTTCATTCGAACAACTAGACTTCATGCAAAGATAAACATTGGCATACATCGGATCCATAAGTAAATCAAGATCTTGTTTTTATGTCAGAATGATCATCGAGAAATCACAAGATTAAATTGAATAGATCGACACTCTTATAAGACATATATACCACATGAAACGAATGAACATCATATCAAATATTACACCAACAGATATGTGGGCATTGTTATCGTGCAATTTGTACTTGCCCAAAGCCAAAGGCAAGTGGATACTAAATTGGCGTAACAAGGAGGATGTCCTATCACTGTCACCTTAATAAGACACCTCTTTCTATTTAGGAGTAGTACCCTAGGGAAGACGTCCCAAGTGACCTAGGGATTTGAGAAGGCTAAGGAAAAAGTATTAAGAAATTCCCACCCCTCTCATAGGTCACTCTGGTCAAAAGTTCCAAGGGTTAAAAAATTGTAGTGTACCTACCCAGAACAAGACAACAATAAAAGATGTTATTTGTGAGTACCGTATGATGTTAGTGCTTCATAAAACCATAGAATTTTGATAAAATGAACAAGATGATATAAAAGTTGAAGCAATAGAAGTATTTATAACAACAATATATATTTAGAAACAACTACACAATTATGCCTCAATAATGCTTCAAAAATGACAAGAAATGATAGCATAAAATTGACAAAATGATAGTAATTGTCAGAAGCAATGATGGAAATGTATTATCAGCTTTTAATCTTTCTTTTAAGATGAATTTGTTGCTATTATAGATGGTTGTAGCAATATTTTGCAGCAACAACAAATTAGTTAGTGAGTTACTCTAATCCAAAGTTAGTAAGAGTTAGTAAAAATCTTAAGGAAGAAGGTTTAAGGGTTTGTTTGGTCAATCAATCACTTGCAAGGTGTGAACTAGTGCCTTTTAGGGTAATGGATTCAAAGTTTGCAGCGTCAATTCTTAGAGGAAAACAACAAATGATAATGGATGAACTAAAGGAAGGGTAATATGATTGAGGTGTTAGTAACCTAAGGCCTCAATATCTAAAATCCTAGAAGGAAAAAATGGTATAAAGTAGGTAACCCTATGCCCTAGTGATTTCCTTCTTCTTTAGATCAAGCTTGAAATAAAATGTATGAAGCTTAATGAAGCAATGCTACTAGAGTGCTACAAAGGTAGGGCTCTAGTATATCCTTCAAAGTAGATGTTTCTTAGCAAAATCAAGTAGGTGAAAAATTATAAAGAAAAGGACAATAACATGTGCTTCTCTCCTAGGGTTTCAAACTAGCAATTTCATAATCTTAGAAATGAACAAGTAAACATACCATAAAAGTTCAAAATAAATGAAGAATTGCAGATGTCATAACCATGAAAATGCCAAAACACACCAAAAATAGCCTCTCTAAGAAGTTGTGCACCACTTAATTTCAACCAAGTACCCTTAAAGAGGGCGGAATTTCAGACCTCACACTTGTGTGAGTGAAAGATGATTAAAAAATGAGAGTTTTAACTCTCTATTTATAAAATATCAATGACCTTTAATTACATTTTAGGTAAAAAAAGGCCAACATGGCCAGTTTACATCAAAAATCCAATTTTACATAAAATTAACAATTTAAAACCCTAAATTGTCTTTAGGGATGATGTCATTCCCTTCTTAGGGTGACATAGGGCCTCAAAAGTGAAACCTTAGGCCTCAAAAGCTGCCACATGTGCCAACCAAGCCGTCCTCATGCCAAAATCCTAATTGGATGATGTCAAGGCTCAATATGATGATGTCAGGGACCTTCAAGGGCCAACGTCATGGTGGAAGGGTAAGGCCCCCTAGGTCCAGGCCTTCCAAAGTGTCTCTGGTGGAACGTCTTTCTTTTTCTCTGGTGAAAACCTTTGGTGCCCCTCTGCCGCTAGCTGGGGTCACAACATCCATCTGGTGGGATTTTAGCCCCATGGAGGTCTGAACTAATCATCTCCCCATATGTAGCTGTCCATCGGGCATGGTCCTGCAACATCAACAAGTACTCCCTCCATGAGCTCATAAGTCACAGGGATCATAGCAATGTCCATCACATATAATAATCAAGTTACCCAAACATGTGCATTAAACCTCCCTTTACCGAGAACAATGTTCAAAGATGTTATAAAATTTAACAAGCCAAGTTTGGATAGGGTATCAGGATGTCCTATTGGGCTAATCCTCCTCAGGTTTGGGGTGTTTCCTAGGTGAATACCAATATAGGTCATGTATATGCATGAGATGGTGTAGGGAATGTTTGGGAAAGGGGTGCAGTGATAACAGGGAAATGTACGTCTTACCTGTGGGTGCCTCTGTAGAGGGCGAGCTGCACCTTGTCATGGATTCCATTGTTTCCTATCCTATTCAATGCCTTTTACTCTTTATATTATTGTTTTTTCTTTTCAAGAGAATAGTTGGAGGACACTGTCTTAGCATGGTGACTAGTGGTGAAGCATTACCCACAAGCATTTCACGGAAATGAGAAGGATGGATCGTGATGAGACCCCCTTTCTCTTGTTTGTGCCACAAAGAGACACTATCCTGGTTTGGTGACCAGATGGATGGCCATGTCATACTGTTACATGCCCATGGGCCTAATAAGATAGCTCATGATGAGACCTCCTATCCACCAACTAGATATTGAGTTTTATTTTATTTTATGAGTCCCCTTTTCTTGCTAAGAAGCCTTTTATTGCTTTCTCGAGAATCCCTGGGCGAAGCATCTCAAGGTTTCATCTTGGCTTTTAACTTTTTCTAGCTACTTTTACCCTCTAGGCCTTTAGCCCCTTCTTCCCACAAGGAAAGGTACAACCCTTACTAGCTTGGAAAACCCAATGCTCGAACCAATGTAGGGGAAAGATGAGAGGGATAATGATGAAAAGTGGTAAGTATGGAAGGAATGGACGATGAACTTTTATAGACCCACCCAATAGCAACTCATCCCTAAGGGAACCAACTTACTAGGGCACTCTGTCATCCCCGCCAGGTATGGACAAGTTTCAAAGCATAATTTCCAAGCAAATGTCATGAAACAAAAGAGAATTTAGTGCACATATTCAAATGTTTTCAAAATCAGAGTAACACATACCATGATACTCAGACTCATTACCTCATGGAGCAAGACCCACTTCTACTTCAGAATCAAGCCAATGGGATGGATGTTGTTGTTGTTGATAGATAGGAGGCATTGAAGAAAATATAGGCCCTCCAGGGCCAAGCTCAAGTCATATGGCTCTCGATACTCCATGTCTAGGACCTGTGGGCCGAGAGACATAATCTCCTTAGTTATCCCTAGGATAGGGGATAACAGGGATCATAAAATCCACTAACATCCGCCCAAGACTCATGTAAAATATTTAAAATGTTATAGAGGTAACTCTCAGAGGTCAGCAAGAGCCCATGCGAAGACATATAGCATTGTCTACAGAGTGTTCAAAACAGTAAGCCATGAAATTTGATCCCACTTCATGGATATTTACCCCGGGAGGAACTAATCTTACTCAATTATTTTGGAGTTTTGAGGAACTTCACTCATTTTTGCAAAGAAAAAGAATTTGTATTCTCCATAAGCTCGGGATTAAGATGTTCAAAACATGGCATTCCGCAGTTCATCCTCAAGCATCTCTGGATCAACTGGTCGGGGTTTGGTTACAACAAAGAATCCATGAATAAATGTTGGGGTCATTGATTCTCTACATCTATGACAGTGAAACTTGATTAATTCATTCTTCCATACAATAGAATAAAAAGAGACTAAACCCTTGCCAGTTTTCCTTCGGTAATGACCCTTTTTGTATTTTTTCAAATTTTTCAAGTCTCCTTTTATTTGGAATAATAAAGGTGGAAAGGAAAAAAAAAATTGCTAGTAAATTGGATGGGACGATAAGATTGGTTGTATATATTACCCCCTGTTCTAAGGAAATTTGAGGGAATATAAAATGACACAAGTTGCGAGTGGGGGAAAGGAAACTAAACAAAACTAATGAAACAACCAAAGCATAAGAATAAAGAATGGTACATGGGGAAGATAGAGCGTCGAAGAAATTCCCATGATATTAATGTAATGCTTATTTTTCAAATCTAGTTCAAATTGTAATAGAGAGGGGATAATTGAAATGAAGAGACGTAATTGTATCCTTGGGCTTGACATAACCATCAGTGTAGACCAAAGTCACTTTGGTCTACACGTGATGGTTATGTTCAATGTATAATTTTCAAAAACAAAATATATGAGCATGATCTACATAGAACATAGTAGATACGACATCTTTTGCAAAATTATATTTTTTTATTATTTTTTGAATCCAACCAATTAATATTTGAATCACATTTTATACATCTTTGTGTGCCCATCAACTTTTTTTCTAATGTTTACATAGATTGAAAAACAAGAAATACCTTTTTAAAGAGGATGCATCCATAGGGATGCCACATATTTTTTATATGTTTTTGGTTGTGTAGTTTTTATGACACTAATTTATCTTTGAGTGCCTTTGGAACCATGCAATAGAAATTAATTATAAAATTTGAAAGAAATTAAATGGAAAATATAATATGAAATTAAAACTTTGAAAATGATATGCCATTAGATATAAGATTCACTAATGAATCCATTGGCATAAAATCCACCGGTGAAGATTAAAGAGATGAAAGGGTTTCACCCCCTGGAAGTTGTAGTTGCAGAATAATCCTACAGTAAAGGGGTTGGATTTTCGGATTTTAAACCCTCGATCAAGAAATTTAGCTTGATTAAGGGTTTTTATAAATATTGATTGAGGGATTAATGATAAGTTTCAAAATACCTAGATCAAAGGTTAATTAAACCCTCGATCAAGGTCCTCATGGGTTAATAAAAGTAGCTCAATCAAGTTAAATACCTTCAAGACTAATTAAAAAGGGACCTCAAACAGGCTCTATAGCTTTACTCAACTCGTCGATTGATCTCTATATCTCAATAGAGGGTTTACTTAACCCAATATAACACCTCAATCTAGGTATTTTTTTGTTTGTCAAGAACCCTTAATCGGGGGCTTATTTAGGAAATCAATCAAGGTCTTGATAGCTCAATTGAGTGCTTAAAATTACCTCAACCAAGGGTATGCAAAACACTTTTCTCACACTCTCCCTTGCCAGAAAGTGTTACCCAACTTCATGGATTCATTGATTGTATATTTTTAGTTTCCAACATCTATTTTGACCTTAGCCATGGTAATAAGTTTTCAAGGTATGAATTCCTGTGGAATGCAACTCATGAATCTATTGTACTTTATACTTTTCAACATTCCTAAGTTGGATTAGTTGAAATGATTTTTATTTGATCTCTCTTGCTTATGATCTTCGTGGTTTTGTTTTCTAGATTATATACTTAGTTCTTTTGATTAAAACCTATCTAATAGCGATACAGTCTGCACACCCATCGACATTTCATTTTCTCGAAATTCTATCTGATGTGTAAGTCTAGAGAAGTAAACTCGTAGTTTTTTTGCTTGCAACACTCTTGGAAACTTTATGAGATCAACCCATCATGCTAAGCATCAACTCATCACTCATTAGAAATCAAGTTTTAGTCATTTCACTTGATTAGGGTTTCTAATCTTATCTTTCATTCATGTATGATGGAGAATTATCTAATCCAAACTATTATCTATGATTATTCATGCCTTATTAGAGAGTCTTAAATCCTTCCATATCCATAGTAGTTTCCTCTTTCCTTTTAGGAGATTAAAGATAACCATACAAATACTTCACGTTATCATTAATGTCAAGAGGAAATAAATACATTGGTAGGTGGAGTTGGTGGAATTTTGAATTCGATTTTTATTTATCTTGTGAACATGACTGGGGATTGGTGGTGGACAAGTATCATTAGAAGATGGATTCATTAGTAAAATGGAGTTAATTTGTTTTTTAATGGATTCTACTGATGAACTATTTCAGGAACAAAATGATGTGTCTAAGGAAATATTGTGGAAAATGTTGGAAGATTGATTGTTGTCATTGATGTCAACCCTAGTCATGGGTTTTGGACCGCAAGATTGATAAAGGTATTTGGACATGAAGGAAAATGCACATGCATATACAACACCCATGA
>SNQJ01S0016843.1:35906-48913 GCA_010110895.2 Picea sitchensis | reverse complement strand
TTACTTCCCTTGAACAAAAACTATTGATTATTTCTCATATATTGTGCATGGTGTAGTGTGGTGTATTGGTGTAACTCTTATACTATTGTTCATTGCTCATTGGATATAATTGAATGGTTTAAGTATAAGTTGAAAAAGGTTTTAAATTGTACTGGATATTGATTCACCCCCCTCTCAGTATCAACAGAAAAGTACTTAATGCTTATTTCTCAGGAAGGTTGTATGATTTGGATAAATGAATGGAAGATGAATACTTGAATGACTGCATTGCCATTATGTTTTTACATTAGTTTATGTTTAGCCAACATGTTAGAATATAGGCTTGTTAAAGAAAAACTTTGCATATTTTTCTTTTTATTTATTTGCCTAGAATTAATTCTAATTGTTGCTATTAGCTTAATCTTAGTTTTGGATCATTCATTTAAGGTTGAATTCTTATTTGGACTACAAACTTACTCATTTCTATTTTATTTTTGTATGTTAACAAGATTACATCTGGTATGTTACAAACAATAGCTGAAAACATTCATCCTTACATGCTTGGAGCAGATGTAGGCAGCGTGGGGAAGTGTCGATATAAATCTCCCTTCTTATATTACTTTGCAATAAATTTTTGGGAATCAATCTAACTATTCACCAACTCATGATGGATTAGTGATTCAGTATTAGTCCCACTAGTTAGTGATGATGTTATACATGTGATCTTTTACAACCTTATGGAAAAATATATTTTTCATACTTTGGAATTACTAGCATGGAGTTACTTCTCTCACATATATGATTGATTTGATTACCTCCATAACAACATATTGTTCTCTTACCTCATCATAGAGAAATGTTGAAATTATTTGGGTGTTGGGAATTAATGCTCACATTTGATGACAGAGAGGTAGTGAATGCCTTGACAGAAGATACTAATGCAAATTTTGACATTGAAGGTCATACATGTGTAAGGTATTATTGTACAAAAAATTCATCCAGGGTATAAGTTCCTAAGGAAATTTATGCATAAATAAATTGAAAATTTGTTTTGTTTAGTATTTCCATCAACTTATGTTGTTAAGTAGGAGGAAAAGTTTAATTGTTCAGCATGTGGGAAGAACATTATATAGGAAAATTGGATCATAAATTTTTGTTTCATAAATTTGCTAGATCATTCATCCCCTTGACTTTGCTTATTGAGAAACTTTCCTTGAGAATCTGCATATTCGGATTTGTTTCGAATGGTTGACCTATTTTGCCTAACTTTTGTCTTGAGTTTCACTGAAAATGCATCTCTAAGGATGTTCATCATGATTTATATTACTTTGCTCAGTTTACAAGCTTATTTCAAACAAATGCTTCTTTTCATGACTGGCATAGTTTGTTGTTGTTTTTCTTTCTTTAATATATTTAATTCACCTCATTCAGTTCAATTTGTACATAATTTTATCCTCTTCTTTATACATTTTTTTTATCCCATCAGGCGTGAATAATAAAATCATTGGAATGGTTCAAGTTCATTGTCAAAGAGGAAGTAAATACCTTAGTATAATGTAATATTTGAGGTTGGAAATGTTGCACTTTCAAAACCATGTTTCATCTAAATCTTATATGTGGTAGTAAGGTTTAAAGAATGTGAAATCTTGTCAGATATTACTCATAAGTTTATTGGATTTTTTTCTCAGCATTTAAAAAATTCAATTTGTTGTCACCTAGGAAAAGTCAAACCTATTGGAATAAGGATCTCGATTGGATATCAATTTGCATGATCACTCTGCTTCATTATCTTGTTGATTTATTCGATTTCCAGATTATTCACTTTGGTCCAGAGAATAATTCTTCTTGGGATCTAGATTGCAATGGAGAGTTTAACTAATGAATATTTTTTCCTTATTTCAATTCCTGGAACTATATAATGATTCCTTTGCACATATCATTCATACTTTGATGATGTCCCGGATTTATTCCATGTTGTTGGGTTATTTTCTTATTTTTCAATCGGTTGCATTTTATTTTTATGACTCACATTTTCAGTTTTGGGTTTCTTTCAGTTTAGTTTTATTTGTTTTATAATTTGGTTAGATTCGATTCTTTCTTTTTTCTTGTACAGATTGTTTTCATTTTTAATTTGACCGCTGATTTTTCCTAAACTATTTTGACTCCCTCATTTGGCCTGAGGATTAATTTTTGAGTTTGAATATGTAGTAGGTCCAACTCTGGTTCTACACTAAAGAGATTCTTACAAGTCTTATAAAACATGGGTTGCTCTGTGTGAATTATTTTCATGAAGTTTTTAACTTTGGATATTGACTAATAGTTAAGGTGGAATACATGTGCTTATAGAGAAGTGCACTAGTAATATGATAGATAAGGAAAGTGTCTATATGCTTTTTTCTTTGAGCTCCATCCACCTCACATTAATTAATCGTGTATTACTATGATGGTTCTTGGGGAGACCTGTGGGTTAAACTCAAATGCATAACATCTACTTAGCAAATCAAAGAAACTCTTGTATCACCCCACTTCCTTCACACCATGTTTGCATACACAATATTTCTATACAAAATCTAAAAGGGTGATCATAATTTGAAATAAAAAAGAAGTTGAAAGCACTATTAATAGTATGAGAAGTACAAGTAAACTTGTCAAGGATATGGATGCTCATTGGCAATAGAGCTATGCTTGTATGGTAGCGAGGAAACTTCGTCGGGGCTATAAACACTTGTTGACAATGAAGCAATGCCGAGAAAAGAGAGATGAGGAACACACTTATGTAGATGTATGTTTGTTATAAAAAAAAGTGAAAACCACGGTTAAACCAAATCCAATCGAAAGTTTATAGCCATTTAAAGAAGTTACCTCGCTAATTATCTCTTTGTAAAGGGTATATTAGATGGCAAGTACTTGAAATCTAGGGTTATATATTTTTGGCATCATTATGGTACCCATGACTATTGGAAAATTGTCTACAGTTTGTTGAGCTTATCCTTAACATCCATATTTGAAGTGAAGGCCCTAGAATCTTATGAAAGAGATAACTATCTCTTCTAGTGTGTTGCCATTTGTTGTGGCCACAACCACCCCACTTTTTCTTTTTCTTTTATAAGGAAAAGGAAAGCCCCCCCCCCCACCACCACTAAATTTAAGCTACAATGCATAATCCTCTACTATTATGAGCCTATTGATTATTCTTGACCTACCTTGAGAGGGGTGAGGGTTTTAGATCTTTATTGATTTTCATCTTTGAGAAGGTTTTTCATGACCAATAATGTCTTTGATGTTGTGCTTTCAGATGGTCTTCATCGTTCCTTTAGTTTATGATGCTTCTTTGATCTTTGCATGAGGAGATTGGCAACTTATCTTTGGAATCTTTTGCAGAGNCAATGCATAATCCTCTACTATTATGAGCCTATTGATTATTCTTGACCTACCTTGAGAGGGGTGAGGGTTTTAGATCTTTATTGATTGTCATCTTTGAGAAGGTTTTTCATGACCAATAATGTCTTTGATGTTGTGCTTTCAGATGGTCTTCATCGTTCCTTTAGTTTATGATGCTTCTTTGATCTTTGCATGAGGAGATTGGCAACTTATCTTTGGAATCTTTTGCAGAGTTAGAAATATTTGTCGATCCTATATCATTGCTTGGTTTAATGTTCTATTTTATATGACTTGAAGAGAATTTGCTTTTAAGGATTTTCTTTTTCCTTGTGCATTGGTATAAAATATCATTTCATTACATCATTGAGAATTAAATGGTTTACTTGAATGAAGAACATATTTGCATTTTTTTAATCCTCTTGCTTGCACATTATGCCTAATGTCTTCATATTTAGGCTTGAAATCCCATAGGTTAGTTAGATTCCTCAATGTAAAGCCCATGACTTGTATTAGAGGAATTTTAATGCATTCTAACATTTTGAGACATTATTTTTAGTTAAGAAAGCAAGACATCTCTATCCTCATAATATTAGTTTACAACAAAAAGTTAGTTCATAAAAGGCCAATATCATGGAGAAATTCCTTCTTTTCATTTCCACAAATTTGAATAATCCTTTATGTTCATCTCTTTTTCATTGGGTTAGTAAAATGGAAAGGGGAAATATCTAAATTCTATAGCATACTAGAAATAACAAAGCTTATTCTTGCTATGGTTGCAGGAACATGGTTGCATTTAATAAAGTCATTTTATTTACAATATACTTATGTTATTCCAAGTCTTCACGAAGATCATGCCTAAACAAAAGATCATATGCCTAGAACATAGAGGAACTCAAGATCATAGATTTTAATTAATGTAAAAGGATGGAAAACTCAAGTGTGCATGTGGAAATCCCCTGATCTTGTACCTCTTGTCCAGGCTCCTCTCTAATCATATCTTAATGCTTATTGAATCCAACATTCAAAATTAAGCCTTATTTTTTCCTAAACTCAATTGGATTTTATTTTAACAAAATCGCATTATTTTCTTTTCAACTCATTTCTATTCCAAGGTATGGGTTTTATTGTATTTTAATGGAACCCTAATACATGATCAGAGCCTTGACTTCTATGTGGAACATTGATCACAGTGGAACATTGAACCATAGAAGGGTCTACCCATCAAACTCTCCTTATCGTTCTTTCCTTTATTGGGAATCCTCATTCAAAATGTTTTTTTTTGTAAGTTAGATTGATATTACCTTCAAAAATCAGAGTTCAAAATACATAACTTGTGACTTGGTGCAAGGCATTCCATGAATGGAATCGAGAGTCTACAGCAAGTCTCATAATCTCATAAAAAACTGCCTCAAAAGCCTAATAAAATTATGATGATGCAATTATCTTTATAAAACATAATAGAGGCCAAAACATGCTTGCTGGCTATTGGAACTAAAGACCACTGAGGATCCAAAATGATCCTAATAACTACTGAAAGTGAAAACATGCTATAGACTACAACCATGATAGATAAAGAGAACTAAACACTAGACTAATAACTTCCATCTTCGCCTCTGGGAGGAAGTTGTCCAATAGAAGCACATGCACATTGACGATGACAATTTGGACATGCCTGGTAAGAGGTCTGGCCTGGGAGTGAATCCAGAAGGTCGGAAAGCTTACGGTCCATTTCCTCCTGGTGAAAGTTTTTCTCCACTATGTCCCTGGAAAGCTAAAAAGTGAGTTGTAATTTCTCATCTGAGAAGCGTCTTGGAGAGCAAAGAGGAACCTGTGAACTGCTGGCAGTGGCATGGTAGCTATGCAGATCAAAAGAAACTACATCGGGTGACAATTCTGTCGCATACAGAGGGGAGGTTGGTGATTTATCTTGTAGAGGCTCAGAGTGAATTTCTTCCTTTACTTGAGTGCCAAAATCCCAAATATCATCTTCTTGTTGGCTCGTAGTTGGAGGGGAGGAAAGAAGAGAGGATTCCAAGAGGCTGGATGAGGGGAGTGGAGAGGGACGGTGACTAGATGGGCTGCGAAGAGCGCCCGAGCCACGGTTGGGTCTACCTCTTTCCTGATGCATTGCGAAGGTGAAAGGATGAGGAACTAGAGAGAAAAAGTAGAGGAGAATGGGATGAACAGGGGAGAGGAGACAGGGGTACAAAAGTCAATAACCAAAATAGCAAGTTACCCAGTAAGAATGCAGATGAAAAAGGAAGTAAGATGGCGTTGAGCTATAATGGCCATGTTGATATTCGAAGCCATTAAATCCTTCATTATGTGTCCATAAATGTCCTTCTCCATTGTTGTACTAGTCCCAAGTTTTCCCACCTGCGACAAGACCGATGTCATAATGTTGTGCATGAGAGTTAGAGCACGTGAGGGACACTTGAATTATTGAAGCACCTTGGGTAGGAGGCCATGCCCATGGAGAGGACATCGATGTCCGAATTTCACCCTAGAAATTATTGCTAGGTGTCACCACATCTAGGGTTCAACGGTCGATTTGAGCTAGCTCAAAGCAATCCTAAAAATGTGGGGGTATGGGGTGATGTTTGTTTGTAAAAAAAATATCTTGTTCCCCACTGGTGACTCCAATGTTGTCTAGTTTGTCTGCAACTTTGTTGACCTCACTCCTGACATGCGAGGGGATAAGAGCCATAGAAGGAGACACCAAAGATTTAATGGTTTCCAAGGTGCTAAGGAGACACCATATGGGAGACATCTTTGTTGGGTTTGATCTATGCATAATCTTGGAAAAGAGAGATATGATGACTTGGGAGTCCCCTTCCATGATGAGCTGATTCAAATTGACCTGAATTTCATATTGAAGTCCTCACAAGAGTCCCCAAAGTTTTGTCGAATTATTGGTGTCTTGCCTGAGACTTCCTGCTAGCATATGGATTATTGTTCCATTGGCATCTCAGAATACCACCCCAAAACCAACAGGTGTCTAGGGTTTCCCTTGGAGGAACCATCAAAGTTTATTTTAAGGAAGCCCCCTTGTGTATTCTTCCACGTGGTTGGGTTGTGAACAATGTCAGTGCATGTGGTTGAGGTGGTTTGGGAATGAGCGAGATTGAGTTTCAATTGATCAATCATGGCTCTTTCCGAGGGGTCACAAGACATGTCTTCTTCGTTCCATTTTTGAGCTCTGATAATCTCTCAAATATTCTCACATATCTTGCTCCACACTCGGGTTTTTAGAGATTGTTTGGAATGGTAGATTATTTGATTTTGTTCCTTGCATATTTTCCAGATTGTAAACCCCGAGAGTAATTGCTAGATTATGTTTAGAATTGGATTTTGGAATGTTGATTCCCTCCATATTTCAATGGTATGAATTATGTTGTCACGCTTCTTGTATGTCATCCTCATAGCTTGAGTTGCAAAGTCCCAAATGTTGTTGTTGAACTGGAACTGATTGAGAATATGTTCCATGGTCTTCGCTTGTGTGGAATAAAGCGGGAAAGATAAGGGGCCTGCAAATCCACACATTTGAATATTGTCCCAAGTTAATATGCAATTTTGGACAAGAAGCCACAGAAAGGTGCACACTTTGGGCCAGAGGTGCACCTTCCATATGCTCTGGATAATATTATCGGTGGGATGAACATGAGACTGAGCCATGATTCTATAAGATTCTTTAGAAGTGAAACTACCCAAAGTGGAGTCACCCCAATGAAGGATATCTGGTTCATGGAAGATTCAAATCTTTCTCAAGGCGGCCTCATTCTACCAAGGTGTCAAGTTACAATTCGTGGGAAGGTTGAAATCCACAAGGTCTCGTTTCCATTTTCTCCAGTGAGGAGAGGCAACATCATATTTCTAGAGTTCAACAACATTTGTGTGGATCACATTCAACATTTGCAAGTATATTTCMTGCATGTGAACCTAAGAGAGAAACGGGGGCATTTGTTGCYAGGAGTCTGACCAAAAAAAGGCATTCTTCCCATCACGAATCCCCCAGAAAGCATGATCTTGAATGAAAGTATTGTRTTGTCGTGCTACATTCCATATTAGGAATCCCAACCGTTGCTCATTCGACCTTATCAGTTTRGGTTCCTGAATGTGAGGGGCGTATTTTTTCCTCCATAAGCTGGCCTAGAGATCCATTGGACATTTTAGCCATTTCCACCAGATTTTCAAACTCATGACTTTGTTCAAGAGATGAGGCTCCTGTAGCCCAATTCTACCCAAGATTTTAGGCTTGCAGAGCTAGCCCCAGCTAACTAGGGCCCACTTTCGACCCTCTTTAGTACCCTGCCAAAGGAATTTCCTTTATATTCCTCGAATAGTGTTTAGAACATATTTGGGAGCTGCCAATGCAGAAACAGGTAAATAGGATTGCATGAAATCACTTGAGGGAATGTGCACAAACCAAACCGGTTCACATCACACCACAGTCCCTCCTGTTTATACAGATTATAACAGTGAAAGAAACACAAACTATAACTATGCGCTCAATCATACTGAGTGCACCAACATTACATAGCGTAAGACCACTCCAATTATGTGATTCCTACTACGTGCAATGTTATATGGAGCACCTGAATGCCACAACGTGCATAATTGTTCTGAATCCACTTGCAGGTCCTACTTTCCTATGTGTGTGGACTATGTTCCAACGCACACAACGAATCCAGTCACTTGTGCACACGAACCATTTTCCACGCGCACTATACTTCTAGCCTCCCTTAGGAAGCTCTTGAACATGCCCAAGACTATCTTAACATAAGTTACTTATCAACTAACGTACTCAACACGTACGCCTACAATACTGAATAATCACATTTCACTTACATGAATAAACAAAATTAAACATAATAACAACCATTACTCATATGCAACATCATGTAAGAGATAGACCATGACAAATACAAGTAAATGAACACGCAGTAAATAGACAAGTACATATTAGTACTTATCTTTTAGAAAATCACCAACTGCGCGCATGACTCAGACGTTCCTCCCAGCCATATATGTTGTTGCTCATAATCTTTCAGCAACAAGTCACCCCCGAGCTAGGGATTAAACTCCACGAGGGAAAAACGATTTTAGTGTCAATCTATGGTCTAACAAACAAAGGAATTTCTCAATCCAAAGTGTTGACTACTTCAACTAGTCTACAGTCCCTCATTCTTCACATGCATGTCCCACCCTAGGACGTATTCCCCTTCTCTTCTCAACAGTCCTTCAGTTTCCCCACTTCCCTTATAGGGCTTCAACAATAGGCTATACCAAGAAGTCTCATAGCACTACAACTAATGCCCAGTGCACCAAGGAACAATTCCTAGCAAAATATCACCTGGAGAGAATGCTCACGGGCCTGACAACCCGCTTCTTTAACAACCTATGGAACTGACAACCCGCTTATTCAACATCATACAGGCCTGACAACCCACCTCTTCGACCACCTATGGGCTTGTGAATCTGCTTCTTCAACCGTATACAAGCCTGACAACCTGCCTCTACGACCACAACTCGTTTTTCCCAAACACAGGTTTTCCAATGATAGTTAGTTACAAAAAGACCCAATTCCTTCACCTCGGAAAGTTGGTCTCCCGATGACAGAATGAATGAAATCCCCCCGTGAATACACCAAGGCCAACAATATATATTGCATGCCTTCAACTGGACACATGTCACCTTCAGAGCTATCTTTAGCCACTTGGTGACTCGTTCCCATCCCTCGAGAACTTAGGATAAATAATATATATGTAAGATTACACTTTTCATAAATATTATTAAAATATTTCCCCCTTTTCCCTTTTTGGGTGGAGTTCAGCCCCCCGTCTCTTTTAGTCTGAGTCAGTTTGCATGAAGTGATGTTATTTTATTATTAACTTGAGTGTAGTACACTTTACAAGGATGGACGCACTAGACTATTTGTGTCCCGGCTCACCAGCTCAATAATCACTCAGGCTCTCTGGCCTCAAAACATATTCGTATATATATACATCATAGTCATTCCCACGCACTTTCTTGAGTGCACGCAACACTGTGGAATATGCGCACCCTCCCTTGATGTGGAATCCACACACACTAGTTCAGGTACGCGCAACACTATGGAATGTGCACACCTTTTTCTTTGGTTACAAACTGTGTGCACTACTCAGGTATGCACAAGAACCAAAACCAGCCTATATGTTCATTACATTTACACTTGTTGCCAACGACTCACTAGCATATATGGAAAATTAAATTGTGCACTACTCAGGTGCACACAAAACCAAAAAGGTTCACCAGCCTATATGTGCAACTACAACTAGGGTTTGGACTAGGGAAATTACATTTCCCTCCCCCTTATTTATGCACTGTCTTCAATGCATTATATAATCTTATACATACAAAACTTTAAAAAAATTCAAAAAGATGAGGATACGCTGCCCACATAGCATCCTCAGGCTCCTAAGTTGCATCCTCAGGACCGTACCAGGTCCATTGGACCTTTACCAACTCCGTGACTCGATTCCAAAGTTGTTTGATTTTCCGATCCAATATGCAAATTGGTCGCACCCGAAAATTGCCTTATGGCTCCACCTGAATCACATTCCAATCAATGACATGATTAGCATCAAGTACATACTTTTTAAATAATGACACATGGAAAACATTATGAATACATGAGGATGCAGGAAATGCAAGAATACAAGCAACATCACCAATCCTGTCTAGGATTTCAAATGGCCCACAATAGTGTGATGCTAACTTAGAAAAATTCCCCAACTTCATGGAATTGCGTCTTGCTTTTGCTTTCAAGAATACATGATCCCCCACTTTCAACTCTCGGTGGGTTCTGCCTTTATCTACTCAACTTTTTTGTTTGTCTTGGGTAGCCTTTAAATTGTACCTTATCTTCACCACCTGCTCTTCCATTTGCCGAAGCAGATCTAGCTCAACCACCACTATGTTTGCTAGATTATCCAAGCTCATTGGAGTGTTGCACTTTCTACCATAAAGTGCCTCGAATGGGCTCATCTTTAAAGATGCTTGATACCCATTATTGTACGCAAACTCCACCAAGTAAAGGTAGTCTTCTCATTTTGATGGTTTATCCATCACATACATCCTGAGCATATCCTCAATCATCCGATTTACCCTCTTGTTTGTCCATCTGACTCAAGGTGATATGTTGTGTTGAAACTTAGATTTGTCCCAGATCCTTTGAATATCACTTTCCAAAAGTTCGACGTGAACTTTGGATATCTGTTAGACACAATTGTCTTGGGTACACCATGCATCCTAGCAACTTCATGCATGAAAATATCAACAATGTTAGCTTCCTTGTGCCTTGACTTTACTGGAATAAAATGGGCAGCTTTAGTAAGATTTTCCACCACTACCATAACAGAATCATGTTGCTTAGCAAAACTAGGAAACTTTGTAATGAAATCCATGGTTACAAATTCCCACTTCCACTTAGGAATAGGCAAAGGTTGTGGTAAACCAGTTGGATGTATGTGGTCAGCCTTGACCTTTTGACATTCAAGGCATCTAGCAATAAAATCAACAACATCCTTTTTCAAGTCTGGCCAATAGTATTGTATTTTTACTACTGCAATTGTCTTCTAGTAGCCTGGATGTCCTGCATAAGGAACTTTATGCATCTTTGAAAATAACAAATTCTTCGACTCCTGATCATTAGGAACATAAACTATGCACATATACATGAGTATTCCACCCTCCTTTTGCTCATAACCTTCAAGTTGTTGCGACATACCCTGTTGTAATTTTGCCTTTATGTCCACATAGCGCGTATATGAGTTGGCAGCTTCTAAAATTATGTTGTTCAAATCTGACTTGTACATTCTAATGGTTGTAGCATGCAATTCATGCACCCTCATGTTGAGTGTGTCAGCCACCTTGTTCTCTTTACCCATGATATGCTTTATGTCAAAGTCATACTCGCTGAGGAATTCTAACCATTTGCTCTGCCTAGCATTTAAAGTTGGTTGTCCGAACAGATAGACTCATGATTTGTTCTCAACTCAAATATTTTATCCATGAGATGGTGTCACCACATCTTCAAGGCATGCACTATAGCTGCCAATTCTAATTCATGAGTAGCATAGAGCCTTTCATGCTCCTTTAGCTTTCTTGACTCGTAATATACCACATGCCCATTCTGACTAAGGACTCCACCCAACCCTTCCTTACATGCATCTGTGCACACAACGAAGTTTTCATCTGGATCAACAATCCTTAGTATTTGTGCACTGGTCAACAAACTTTTCAAGTGTTGAAAACTCTTTACACAATCTGGATTCCAATCAAATTTCTCACCTTTCTTCTGCAAGGATGTGATTAGGTGCGCAATGTTTTAGAAGCCTTCAATAAACCTTCTATAGTAACCTGCAAGTTTTATGAAGGATCTCACTTCTTCAACGTTTCTCGGTGTTTTCCATTCTTCAATGGATTTTATCTTTGCAGGATCCACAACTATCCCTTCCCCTGAGATGATATAACCCAAATAATGGATTTGTCGTTGGTAAAATGAGCACTTGCTCAAATTTGCATACAATTGATGTTCCCTCGATACCTGCAACACTATCCTCAAGTGTTGCTCTTGTTCCTCTTCATACCTTGAGTAAATAAGTATGTCATCCAGAAACACAATGAAAAACTTATCTGACTAATTTCTGAAAAACTCCATTCATCAAACACATAAAGATTGTTGGTGCATTTGACAACCCAAATGGAACCACAATGAAATCGTAGTGGCCATATCTTGTTCGAAAGGCGGTCTTTTTGATGTCTTTTTCTTTTATTCTCACTTGGTGATATCCAGATCTGAGATCAATATTTGAAAATATGTGTGCACCTCTCAGTTGATCAAAGAGGTCATCTATCCTTAGCAAAGGATGCTTGTTCTTTATTGTTACTTTGTTCAATTGCCTGAAGTTGATACAAAGTCTCAGTGTACCATCCTTATTCTTCACGAACAATATTGGGGCACCCCAAGGTTGGGCGTGTATACCCCTTCCTCAGAAGCTCTTTGAGTTGCATCTGCAGTTCCTTCAACTCAGGCGTACTCATTCTATACGGGGTCTTGGATATAAGAGTTGCTCCTAACATCAAATTTATAGAGAAAACGATATCTCTTTTCGGTGGAAACCCTTATATCTCTTTAAATACATCTTCAATTTTTTTTAGTATTGTGTAGTCTTCAAAACATGGCACTTTATCCTTAGGTACCTCCTCCATGTGTGTTGCAAATACTTGACATCCCTTTCTAAAGATTTTCTTCAACTGTAGAGCTGAAAATTCTCTGATAGTTACAACTCTTGGAATACCTTGAATTGTTCTTAAGTTTCCTTCCTCATCCAAGAAAGTAAATGTCTTATTGTAACAATCTAAAAGAACATGATGTTGATCCAACCAATCCATGACAATTAGGAAATCATACGAGCCCAATGATATGATATTGAAATATACTTTTGTGTCGAGTCCATTCATTTCCATTGGACATGCCTTGACCATCTCATTTATTTTCCTTTTTTCCCCTATAGCTAACTCCACCAACCAAAGTTTTCCAAGTTTACCTCTCGACAATTGGAATTTTCCCACCATATTAGGATCTAGATAACTATGACTATCTC
>SNQJ01S0016843.1:18891-32866 GCA_010110895.2 Picea sitchensis | reverse complement strand
AGAGAGAGAGAGAGAGAGAGAGAGAGAGAGAGAGAGAGAGAGAGAGAGATTTATTCCATGTGCATATGCATTATGTGTGTTACAAGGGTTTTTTACAACATACACTTAATTATTGTGTATGTTTTCAAAATTATTAAACACAAAGTAGGTATTGTAGAATTCATTGAGATGATATTAAGCGTCATTGTATATGTTTTAGAGTTCATTTTAATAACCAATCATACATGTGTGTATGCATAATCTACTACACTTCCTACCACTTACATGAAGAAGAAGAATAAGAAGGCACAACCTATAGAGGTCTAGGGAAATAAGTATTAGATCTTTGTTCCTTGTGCATAACTAATTTGAATGCACTCCACCTAGAGGTTTTCATAGCCTCCAACATATTGAGCCTACTTTGTCTAGTGGATGTGTGTATTGCACATGGAGAAGAATGCAAGGAGAACCTCTAACAACTCACTAACGACCAAATGACATATTATGGACTATCAGAAGCCTTCACTTGATATCTTATAATTCTAAAAGGACTTTGAACTCCTTATCACTCAAGCACTACCAAATCCTTTATATATTGATTATTTGAGATGCCACTAGAGGTGCATGAGCCTTGCACTCAAAATGGTACGAAAGGATATTCTCATGAATGTTATATTCCTTGTCACTGGTACCACATGTATGTTATGCAAATGCATAAATGTGATACCCACATAATACCATTCTTTTTATGCATTTATGTTATTAAATATTTTTAGAAAAATGCAACTTGCTCACATTAGTTAACCTTTGGGGAACATGAAAATAACCATTAATTAATTTCCATTAGGGAAACGAGGATTGGTTAGCATTAATAATCAAGAAAAGGACCACAATTTGCTAGTAACAATTTCAAAACCCATAGTTTGTAGATAAAATTTACCCACTTATAAAATAAATTATCTCGCAAAGGGTCTCAGCACCTTTGAATTGAATTTAGTTTTACAAATGATATTTTTCCCCTTTAGAATAAATTCATTTGGAATATTAAAAAAAAAAAAAAAAAATTAATTAAAAATTTCACTAACCCAAATCTAATTATTAAAGTTGAAATATAACCTTAAATTTTAAAGTTGGATTAATTTTTACCAACTTTTAAATTGGTCGCTTAAGTGAAATCTTAACATTCGCTCACTAACGTATGCTTTAAATTTCTCAACTTAATGTAACTGTAACTATCACTTGTCCACTATTAAATTTATCAACTAAATAATAAAAAATACCAATAAAAAATTATGTTTGAAAATATACTATCTTAAATTTAAGTCCCACAAACAAGAGGGTCTCATAGATTATTATTATTATTACTATCTTTAAATTCATCAACTTAATAAAAGCATACTAACTTACATTTATCATTGAAAACAAACGCAGTAACTTTAAATTTATTCACAAAAAAAATAATCTTAAAGGGAAAGATTAAGTTAAATTGAATAAAAATCAACCAAAAAAAGGAAATAAAGGGATAAGGAGTGAAATTGGATCACTTGTCCTTTTCCTCTACTTTTACTTTCTTTAATTAAAAATTAGTAATTTAGAGAATAAAAAGTCTCAATTTTCTCCTCTCCCCCTTTCATTCCCATCATCTTAGGGTTTCACTTTAAGATTTTTGAAAGATTAAAGGAAGAGATAATGGTAAGCTCGTTCTCCTTCCTCCTTTGGTTCTAGTTTTAGTTTTATCATGCCTTTTATGATTCCTTGTTTCATTGTCTTGTAGGTAAGGAGGAGAAAGCACACCACTTCATCCATTTTTATTGCACGGGTCATTAAGATTTATTGTTGGTTTTGATATTTTAAAATTTATTTTGGGCTCTGTCCCTTTGTATTCAACTTTGCAAAATTTTTTATCTTTTTTTTCCTTTGGTATTCAGTGGAGTTTAATGGTGATTTTTTTTTATAAAAGTTGGCCATTTCTTGAGAGGGGATTTGATGCTCGCTCAAGGGTCGACCATCATGAACCAAAGGGGCTATCTTAGGCTGCTCATCAACAACACAACAAAATTAATTTTTTAATTATATTTATTTTAATAACAAGTTTGAAATTAAAAATAAATAAATAAAARAGTTATGACATATTTTTTCTTTCTTTTTATTTTATTTCCTTGATAGTTTTTAGAACAAAAATRAAATTTATTTTCCTTAAAATTYACATTTAGTCTTTTTTCTTTTATTTCYTTGATAGTTTTTARAACAAAAATGAAATTTATTTTCCTTAAAATTCACATTTAGTCTTGGTAATTAAATGTCTCTTGAGGATCTAATCCATGGGTGTAGCCTAAGAAATGTTCTTGTAGACTTGCAAGCATATCTGGATTCAAACTCCAACACCCATTTTKACCATCAACGTTATTTTATTTATGTTTTTAATTCTAATTTTAGTTGGTTTATTTTTGGATTTGASCSTTCTTACTAATTTTATTTTCTAACTATCTCAACAAATATAAAAACAACTAATATAGTAGGTCTGAAGACCATCATCTTTGGTWCTTTTTGTTATGCRTATATTTCATAGGGGYCAAGAGTTTTTTTCCGCTCTTTTTTTGTTGATTTGTGAAATCAATTACTTCTAGTGCATGCTTGTGTAGTTTMATGCTTCTATGGYCTACTTGTGTCCTTCATARGCCTCTTTCTAGAGTGAAGTCCCCCCCTTTGTTGGAGTGAAGGCCCGCTYTGGGATGCTTCATAYAATTTTTATGTTTTTTACCACCAACAAGCCTAGTTAGGATTTTATATAATTTATTTAAAGCTACACGAAATCTGATCAACATATTTCTTTGTAATATTTTGTAGCATTTACACCCAAGTATTTTTACAAAGGGTATATCTATAATTTTTTAATGAATATTTTGGTTATGTAATTTTTGTTGAATAATCTTATATTTTGGTTATGTAATTTTTGTTGAATAATTTTTGGTTATGTAATATTTTGGTTAGGCTCGCTTTAGAATGTTTCATGCAAATTTTATGTTTTTTACCGCCAACCAACTTAATTAGGATTTTATATAATTTATTTAAAGCTACTGGAAATCTGGTCAACATATTTCTTTGTAATATTTTGTAGCATTTACATCCAAATATTTTTACAAATGGTATATCTATAACTTTTTAATGAATATTTTGGTTATGTAATTTTTGTTGATGTTGGTAAACTAAATAAATTTCAAGTATTCATTATCAACACACAAGAATTTTCAAGTATTCATTATCAACACACAAGAATTTTCAAGTATTCATTATCAACACATTTATTAGTTTCATCCTTCAGGTTTGGAAATCTAAAGGCTCCATATTTAAGTATGTCCATTTCTATTAACCCCAAAAGTTGTTTGTATTTCAACATGGCTCTGACACCAAATGCAAGGTACCTTAGTTATGTTTAATACATTTTTTCTTACGAATTAATTAATTCAAAGTTCATTTTTAGATCTGAATAATTATCTAAGGGTTTTAATTAACCAACCAATGTTAATTCCTATTAAGAAATTAAAATTTACCTAAAAAGGAATTTATTTTAACAGATTTCATCCTAGAGGTGGGTTAACATGTATTGTTTCACCAAGAAACTAGATTTCATCCTAGAGGTGGGTTAACATGTATTGTTTCACCAAGAAACTTAGACTGCAACAATTTAAATGTAAAACCAACTAACCATTAAAAAACATTTCAAAATGTTAGCAAGGTTTCTAGCTTAATATGTAAGGAATAGAAGTTATTGTTGTTGTTGTTCTTTTTCTAGGTAACATATCCCAGGGGAAACTATTGAGGCACTTCCCTTCATTTCTAGGATGGTGCATAGGGTAAACCCTAGATTCCTCAGGGCAAGACATAAGGCTAGGTCCACAACTCATGAATAGATCATATATAGCTCATTGACAATTGGCTCACTAAGAGAAAACATGTCACAAAGTGAGATTTGAACCCGGGTGGGAAGCTTAACAATTTTTCCTCCCAACCACTCAAGCTACATCCAATTGACAATTAAAAAATACAAGTTATGCACCCAAATTCCACATTAATCTTATGTGAACATAATTTACCATGAAGTCAACAACTTATTCAATTTAGGGATTAGTCATACAACTAGTAATTCAAATAATCAACTTCATTCTTTTATTCCTTGTCAAATTATCTAACATACTAGATAAGGATGAGGTATGCTTGAAAAATTGTGTAGAATTGGTGATAAACTTGCAATAATCTTCCCAAATCGAACCTAGATACCAATAATCGACAACGGCTCCAACAACATTGAGACTAACAACAACTCCAAAAAATATGACAATAAAGATTTGGGAGACAACTCTCCTCCTAACCTACCTCTTAGTATGTAATTCAGAGTCCCTAAACCCTCAACTAATAAATCTATGTGAACTAAAAACTACTACTTCCCTCTCAATATCTTCAAACCACCTCAACATTTCCTCGAGATGTAGTTGAAATATCCTCACCACATTCCCTTATCAACATAAATTTTCTATCATCACCTCCATAGCTTAAAAAGCCAACAACCCCACACAACAACTCCCTCCATGCCCTTAAAAATCCTTTTTTCCCTAACTAATTGTTCTGTTGTTCTATCCACTTGTCATCCATGCAAATATTCCATGCACCAATCCCCTTTGCTTAATTTAATTAAATTTAAAGAGCAGTGCACCTTTTTATTGTTTTTTGAACAGCTTATTCACTTTTGTTCTCCATGCAAGCCATTCTAATACTAAGTATGTATAAACATAATACATAATATACCTATTAATAGCCTAGTAATATTGTGCAGATATGGGGTTACTCGTGTGGCCATGATGGGTAATTCTCGTACTTGCACTACTTATCAAACATAGTGCAACCTATACTCCTACACGTTCTTTTTATAATTCACGAACATATAATGTACATACATAAAAATAAAAAAATAAAAGAAAGGTGTTGCACAAGTGGTTTGTCTTTTAATAGATTTGATTCATGGATAGATGAAAATACACATATTTTTCCAATTTACTCGATTAATTTTTTTTATCAAATAAAAACGAACCACATATATGGCTATAGTCAAGTGTTACTTCACTGAGATGTTTTGGAGGAGATAGTTTTTAATTATATTTAAATGAAGTTCATAAACATTGATATTCTCCTAATTTCATGAACCAATGACACAAATGTCTAAATCAAATTTGAGGATGTAATATTTGGATTTGCATTTTAGCTCATATTTATGATTTATATAAACCTTGTGTTTGCTTTTCCATGGTGTAGTGAGTTATTGTACGTGAAAGTAAATTTATTCGTCGAATATATAATATAATAAGTACATAAATTTTTATTTTTATTTTTGATGAAATATTTCATAATTCTATTAAAATATTGTTACAATAGTAATAGTACTTGAACTTTATATAATAATAAAAAATAAAAATAAAAAAGTTAGAAAGACAACCACCATAAGATTAGGTTATAAGAAAAAAAACACCCAACTTATGAAAATTTGCTTTAAAGGGTATCCAAAAATCAAGCCATAAAGAAGTAAAGTGGCCTAACCATATTGAAATAAACACAAATAAAATGGGCCAACTAGAAAGAGTGAGTTGTGAGACTAGAAGGCAACTAGAACTAAAATTAGTGATAAGATTCAATAACTAATGTTTGCATCAACAAAATTAAATTTTAGAGAAGAGCACATTTGTTTGGCTTCAACATCATATCCTTCTCTACCATTATGATGTGTATAGAAAACAAAGAAATGTTTTGCAATATCTCTGGCCAATTAATACAATAGTATAATATGTTTGGCCTAGACTTTATATTCATTAAACCTTTGTTTACAAAATAGTTTAGAGTTTATACATTGCAATTTCATTAGCCCCGTGCATCTTTGTTGTGTATGGATCTTTTATGAGTGCAAAATAATATGCCTTGTTG
The DNA here is from genome assembly GCA_010110895.2 of Picea sitchensis. Lineage (NCBI taxonomy): Eukaryota > Viridiplantae > Streptophyta > Pinopsida > Pinales > Pinaceae > Picea > Picea sitchensis. Next base: position 26,917 of record SNQJ01S0016843.1, on the reverse strand, counting down.
TTTGTGGTGTCATTCTTTTTCAATAGTCTCATTGTTATTTGAGCCCCTCTATCACCAGAGTGATACAAGATGAAGGTAATAACAACTTTTATGGGGTTTCTAACAAGAGTGATTTCTATGTACAAATACCACAATTTCACATTTTTAATTTGTGAAGAACTAACAAAAATTAGTTACCCCTTATGCAATTTTAATCGTCTAGGTATTTCTTTGATGTAAACCATCAACTATTTTCCACACATCATCCTAAACTTAAGACATGCCTAAGATACCCTTTAATATCAGAAAGAGATTAGTTAAAACTATCATATATATTAACAAAGTAACTCTAGTCAAGTGTTATTTCACCTAGATGTATTTGTAGGGAAAACATGGGTTTTTATTCTATACATACCTAAAGGTAAATGAATGTTCACAAACATTGATATTCCCACAACTTCATACACAAATGACAAAGAGTGTGAATAATGATTTGATTCAAGGATGTAACTTTTGGGTTTGCATTTGAGCTAATATTTGTGACTTATATAAACAACGTGTTTGTTTTTCCAAGGTGTAGTGAGTTATTGTACATGAATGCAAATTTATTCATTGAATATATAAGAAATATATAAATTTTTAAATTTTTGGTGAAATACTTCATAATTCTATTAAAATACAGATTTGAGAGTACGTGAATTTTATTAAAAAAGGTTAGGAAGACAACCACCGTGAGCTAAGGATGGAAGGAAAAAATACCCATTCTATAAAAAAAATCCCTAGAAGACATCCCACAGTATAGTCATAAAGAAGCAAAGTGCCCGAGACATATAGAAATAAACACAAATAAAATATGTGAATTGGAAAGAGCGAGCAATGAGACTAGGAGGCAATTGGCACTAAATTCAATGACAAGATTCACTAATCAACATTTACATTGGCATAATTAAACCCTAGAAAAAAACACATTTGTTTTGCCTCAACATGGTATCTTTTTTTTGCCATTATGATGTATATGAAAACCAAAGAAATGTGTTGNTTTTTTCCAACACTAAATAACGGCATTTACCCTATGGCCTGCCAAGTAAGGCTCTTGCTTTGGGAATCCAGGTTAGCCAAGCATAGAAAGCATAGGCAAGCTGGGAAAAAGCCTTTCAGTGGGAGCAAGCGTTGAAAGTACTTGTTAGTTGTAGGGATAATTAACGGGTATAGAATAGCATAGAGGTAGACTCTTAGACTCTTGCTTGGGGTATATTCCCTTCCTTATGACTTGCCTCATTAACTGCGGAACCTGGGGAATAAATATGATTTATATAAACCTTGTGTTTGCTTTTCCATGGTGTAATGAGTTATTGTACGTGAAAGTAAATTTATTCGTCGAATATATAATATAATAAGTACATAAATTTTTATTTTTATTTTTGATGAAATATTTCATAATTCTAATAAAATATTGTTACAAGAGTACTTGAACTTTATATAATAATAAAAAATAAAATAAAAAATTTAGGAAGACAAAGGTTATAAGAAAAAAAAACACCCAACTTATGAAAATTTGCTCTAAAAGGTATCCAAAAATCAAGCCATAAAGAAGTAAAGTGGCCTAACTAGATTAAAATAAACACAAATAAAATGGGTCAACTAGAAAGAGTGAGTTGTGAGACTAGAAGGCAGCTAGAACTAAAATTAGTGATAAGATTCGATAACTAATGTTTGCATCAACAAAATTAAATTTTAGAGAAGAGCACATTTGTTTGGCTTCAACATCATATCCTTCTCTACCATTATGATGTGTATAGAAAACAAAGAAATGCTTTGCAATATCTCTTGCCAATTAATACAATAGTATAATATGTTTGGCCTAGATTTTATATTCATTAAACCTTTGTTTAACGAAATAGTTTAGAGTTTATATATTGCAATTTCATTAGCCTCATGCATCTTTGTTGTGTATGGATCTTTTATGAGTGCAAAATAATATGCCTTGTTGTTTGTGGTGTCATTCTTTTTCAATAGTCTCATTGTTATTTGAGCTCCTCTATCACCATAGTGATACAAGATGAAGGTAATAACAATTTTTATGGGGTTTCTAACAAGAGTTATTTCTATGTACAAATACCACAATTTCACCATTTTTAATTTGTGAAGAACTAACAAAAATTAGTTACCCCTTATGCAATTTTAATCGTCTAGGTATTTCTTTGATGTAAACCATCAACTATTTTCCACACATCATCCTAAACTTGAGACATGCCTAAGATACCCTTTAATATCGGAAAGAGATTAGTTAAAACTATCATATATATTAACAAAGTAACTCTAGTCAAGTGTTATTTCACCTAGATGTATTTGTAGGGAAAACATGGGTTTTTATTCTATACATACCTAAAGGTAAATGAATGTTCACAAACATTGATATTCCCACAACTTCATACACAAATGACAAAGAGTGTGAATAATGATTTGATTCAAGGATGTAACTTTTGGGTTTGCATTTGAGCTAATATTTGTGACTTATATAAACAACGTGTTTGTTTTTCCAAGGTGTAGTGAGTTATTGTACATGAATGCAAATTTATTCATTGAATATATAAGAAATATATAAATTTTTAAATTTTTGGTGAAATACTTCATAATTCTATTAAAATACAGATTTGAGAGTACGTGAATTTTATTAAAAAAGGTTAGGAAGACAACCACCGTGAGCTAAGGATGGAAGGAAAAAATACCCATTCTATAAAAAAAATCCCTAGAAGACATCCCACAGTATAGTCATAAAGAAGCAAAGTGCCCGAGACATATAGAAATAAACACAAATAAAATATGTGAATTGGAAAGAGCGAGCAATGAGACTAGGAGGCAATTGGCACTAAATTCAATGACAAGATTCACTAATCAACATTTACATTGGCATAATTAAACCCTAGAAAAAAACACATTTGTTTTGCCTCAACATGGTATCTTTTTTTTGCCATTATGATGTATATGAAAACCAAAGAAATGTGTTGCGATATCCCTTGCCACTCAATGCAATGACATAAGATGTTTGGTCTAGACTCTATATTCACCAAATATATGTTTACAACTTAGTTCAAAGTTTGTAAACACCACAATTTCATTGACCCTGTGTATCTTTGCTACGTACATGTCTTCTATGAGTGCATGATAATATGCCTCATTGTTTATGGTGTCATTCTTTTCAAGAGCCTCGTTGTTCTTTGAACTCTTCTATCTCCACATTCATTCAAGATGAAGGCCATCACATCTTTTAGTGGGTTTATAGTAAGAACTATCTATATGTATAAGCACGACAATTTCACCATTTTGAATATGTGAAGAACCAACAAAAATTACTTACCCCTTTTGCAATATTGGTTGTCTAGATATCTTCTAGATGTAAACTGTCAATTATTCTCCAGACATCATATCTTAATATTGAGGCATGCCTAAAATATTATCTAATATCCCAAAGATATTAATTTATATTATCACATATATCAACCATTATCTATCTCTTATAAGAATCTAAATGGGGTTGATATATTAAAGGGTAGATTTAACTATTTTCTAAATAGCTTAGAACGCAAATAAGAAAGAAAAACTTGAAACCTTTAATTTTTAAAACCCTTGGGTAGATGTTTATGTCCCGTCACAATCTCTTATATTCTTCTCCCCTCCTTGGAGTGACAGGATACTGATCCTCTTTGAAATTTTTTTATTTTTTGTTTTTATTGGCTCGCTTGTGCATGTCCTTCTTAACATTAGGGGTTGATGACCCAGGGTTCATCAAGAGTTGAACAACAAAAACCCCAAGGCATTAGCATATGAATCATCAGCCAAAGATTGAAGAAGGTCTCACCCGAGATGCCATGAGAATCACAAAGACCATATGATCATGTGTCCGTGATGAAGGGTTAATTACACAGGGAATCCATTCGGGTTAACACTCATACAATTCATTGAATTGTGCTTAAAAAATAACAACATGTAACAACAACACATACATTCATCAGACACATAATCAGCGTGTCATAGGACATGAATTGTTGCAACTTTTATTATATTCATTCAACCAGTCACATACATATACCAAGAGACTCATCAATAAACAGAAACAACGCCCTACACTCTTATACATTCTCACAATGGTTCATTACATGGTGCCATGTGCTTTTTGTTAGACTATGCAGGTATTACAAATCCAAACTCACAACCAAACACATTACAAAACATGAGCTTAAAGTGAGCCCAAGGACATTGACCACAACATCAATGATCCCAACAACAACAATCAACAACTAACTCGTCAACAACAACAACCAAATGACTAACACCTTCTATGTTGTTCTTGCTCCCTTTTGTTTCCTTCTCTGCTTTGGTGCTCTGTCACTTTCAATTATGCTCCACTCACTCTGTTAACTATCAGTCTCGCACCCTTCTGCCACCCACATACAGCTCATGTAGCCTCTTTGGAGTTGTGGCAGTCTTAACTACCTTGGCAACTCATCCCTTAATTGTTCCATGATCTCTCATGTTGCTTGAAGTAATCATTCGAGAAGATTTCCTGAAGATTATTTTCTTGATTCTGATGTGCATGTGGTATCTTCTTGATTTCTAGCACACAGTGGAACTCGGACTAGCGTGCATAAAAAAACTCAGACTGGTTTGCAAAGCAAAACTCGGACCAACACGCATGCAAAACTCAGACTGGCGCATGCCTTGTGTCATCCACTGCATTGCTGCTAGTGTGCGCACAGAACTAAAATTTGCGCATAATTACATTTGTGCACACGTGCAAGCTATATTGAAATATCCCTTTCCAAGTGAGTCTTCTAGACGAATTGACGAAATGGCCTAAGTAATTCTCGTGGGCCATAGTTAGGGAATTAAAAAGGGGATTAATTATTTATGTCACCAGAGCAGGAATTAATTAAAAATTAAATGTGACACTGAGTAAAGTGGAAAAAGGAACCTAAGTGACTATGGGGAATGTGAAAAGTCACTTAAATTGATTAAAAGGTAAAAAGGTCACAAAAGAGTCAACAAATGAATAAAAGGGGAAAAAGAGGGTGCCCTATTTTATTCTAGCATTGGCATTTTTATAATTTCTCATTGAGAGGGCTCATTGTGGCTTTGGAACTCTTGGGATGGAAACTCTAGGAGGAATTTTCAGGGATTGGCTTCAGTGGTGAGACCATCCGCCCTAGTTAGTCACATTTAGAGAATAAATCTCACAAATTTCTTCATTGTGCTTCAGTTACAAAGGAGGATCGACTTCTATTACAAAGGAGGGTTCAAACATCTACCAGGGGTTGCAAACTTCTATTGGAGGTTGAATCCACTCAGTAAGGGACTGGTACTTATAGAAAGGGGATCGATTTACTTCTTAAGGAGGCAGATATTCAATGTGGAGTGTTTTTCCTTGGCTGAGGGTGGATTTATTTGTTGTTGGGAACATATTGCGGTTGCTAGGAGGGTGAAAATAAGAAGTTGTCACCTACAATTGGTTCAAAAAAATGTAACACACCCACCCTTCTGAAGGAGCTTCTATAGTGTAAAGCCTCTAAATTTTTCGTTTTTGTTCTCTTGCGCGAACAAGCACCAGGCGCAAGCCCCCTCTCCATGTGACCACTACCCGTGACCACAAGCCTAACTAAAAGGTTCTTCATGACTCCTATCATTGGGTATTCACATATGAGCCAACCTTGACTCACTCGACTCCCGAACTAAGATCTTATCCCAGCGCTAGCTCCATTCATTGACCTCCATCCATGTGACCCCTCGTTATGACTCGGGGCCCAACCCTCAAGCGATTCGGGACTTTGTGTATCGCGAAGATGGAAATTAGTCCATCTCCTTTCCTCGGAATCCCGAAATCTGAACTCCCGATGTCAGATCAACGGTCCACAATCTCCTGCGACCCAACAACTTAGATCGACTCTTCACGAATCGGGACTTTGCGTTTTGTGAAGATGGAGGGTCGCTCACCTTTGTTCTCCCGATCCCCAATATCTCCTTGGACAATCAACAGTCCCCACCCTCCCTTCAATCAATAGCTATGATCAAATCGCGAACTCAGACTTCGCGAGTCCTCACGATTCCTATCTCTGACTTTCCGAGTTGCGAGTCAGCGAAATGTTGATCTCTTGCCACATGTCCCTTCACGACGGACGGCTAGGATTGCTGCAGCTCCTAGCTCCTCGAGTATTCGCCTCTGCTACTTGCAAATCTTCTGAGGTTTGAATCCTCGAACTCCCGGATCTGCTACCACCTGTCCTCTGAAGATGGATGGTTCCGACTAACTTCGAACTTCGAGACTTCGCAAAAGTCCATTCTCCTATGCACTTTCAAAGGGTTATACCTCGTGCACTTTCCTCTAGATCTCAAAGGCTATGGTCATCCGCATATAGATCCGACGAACAGGATATGTTCTCTCCCTGTGCGCGAACTCTGAACTCGCAGATACAATGGTCGAGGTGGGTCCCGAAGGATCCATAGATCAACGGTCCACGTTACTTCACGACTTTGGGTTTCGGAGGTTTTGGTTGCACCAACCCATAATCTTCCCGATACGTGAACCCATAACTTGTGGATCGGAGGTGATAGAAGGGGTTAACTCCCGCACTCTTTCCCATAGCCAATGGCCATGACAGCCCTTGGCTCCTTCCGGGCAGATCTCGTTTGTTCGTCCCTCAGACAAGGAAAACCTTTCCCTTTCGATATTTTCCTATCACTATTTTTCCTGAGTTCTCACCCCGAACGGGTTAGGGACTTGGGTCTGGAAATTCACATGGCACGGGGGTCAAGGGAGAGTATTCTCTTCAGACAAGTGGTTTCAGGTCTACACGATATTTCCTATCTCGACCACTTTACGACTTATGCCCGGGAAGCCCTCCGGAGTGAAGTTGGGCATACAATTTATCAGTGGGAAGAATGAGTTCCCAAGGAGATGGAAGCATACACATAACATAGTCATTTCACACAGAGATGTTCATATATATATATATATATAGAGAGAGAGAGAGAGAGATGTAAAAAACAAGAAGTCATGCATCATTCTAACTCAACAATTAAGGCCGAGAAAAGACTTATCAGAATCAGAAAATGTGAAGCGACTACTGGAAGGGGTGCCCGTTTCCACCCAATCGTAGGGTTAGTCACTCCAAACAGATTTACCACTAGCCACCCCCGAGCTAGACCACGATGCTCTACAACACAGCCTTTCTTCTCGCTCAGCCATAATAGGGACAAAGGTTACTCTCCTCTTCCATAGGATCCTAGAAATGGTTTATACGATACCAAGCAAGGAGGACTAGCCTCATTTATTAGCTTGTATCATAACCTTCTCTACCATTTCCTATGTCCAGAATGCTTAGTTTTTCCATTCTTCCTTGAATCCTCGAGGTTCACTTCTCGTCTCTGCACTCTTCGCAAGCATGTTCTTCCCTCTGCCCACCACACCTTCCCTTCTCGCCTCTTTCAACAGGGTCGTGTGTGGCCTGAATTCCTAGTTAGCAGTCAAGTCTAGAAGCCTTACGGATGAGTGCTTACACACCCCATCCCTTATTAACTCTTGAGGAGATCTTCCCACCCACCAGTCTGATTGTAATTCATTTATGGGTCAGAGGACGGTTCTGGTCTTGAGCAATTAAATCGAGTAAGCACTAGTTTGGTGAAGGTTAACGCAACCATTCCTGGTCCCCTTCACCCTCTCTTCATATAACATTCGTGGTCTTTCTAAGTACACCCCCCCTTCCATTAGTCATGCAACACTTGTCCATTTTCTTAGTAAATAATTAGGTTCACATTCGTTTACCTTTCAAACAAAGGTCCATCGAATTAATATTCACACATATAAAGTTTTACATAGTATTTTGGCCATTTATAGTTATATTTACAAATTGGGGGAAACAGGGTGTCACAATTCCCTCCCCCTTAAAGGAACATCGTCCTCGATGTTCTATCTATTAACATGTCATGTATGTACAGAGGCGAACAAAAATGGGTATGCCTGTCTCATGGCATCCTCCATTTCCCATGTGGCTTC
>SNQJ01S0016842.1:57180-74630 GCA_010110895.2 Picea sitchensis | reverse complement strand
CCTTTCCTCTACAGCTGTCATGCCTAGCAAGACCCAACTGGGCATGTAAGCACTCTTTATTTGCTCACCTAGTGACGAATTGAGTGAAAACAGAGAGTTTGGTGTTTCAGAGTTTCGACTCTCGGGAAACCTAGGTGCGAGACCTCTTGGCGTCGCATATTCTGAAATCCTGATGGATGAAATCCCGAAACAGTGAAGTATGTTTAGAGCTTGGTGTCTCAGAATTTTGGCTCCTGGGAAACCCAGGTGCGAGACCTCTTTTCATCGCATATCCTGAAATCACGATGGAGGAAATCAAAAAATAGTGGAACATGTTTAGAGTTGGTATTTCGGAGTTTCGGCTCCTGGAATATCTAGGCACGAGACCTCCTGTCTACGCACATTGAAAAACTCCGATTCGCGAAACCCTGAATTGGACCAGCATGGGTAAGTATCGATGTTCGATATTTTGGGAACCAGGATATCCAAGGATAAGTTACCTTGTACCCGCTAGTTGCGAAATCCAGAACTACGAAACCCCGAATTTGGTCGAGTGTATGAGGAGCGACTGTATCGGCTTTTTCGCATTTGGGTAGTAAAGGAGTGTGAATCTTCAACCTCTTATATCACGAAGTTCCGATATGCAAAACCCTGACTCACGACGTCCCGAATTGGGATAGTGTGAGTTTGTTCGACATTTCGGCGTTTCGGTACTTGGGACACCTAAGGGTAAGTTTTCCTTGTACTCACCAATCCAGAAATGATAGAGAGTTTGGTGTTTCGTAATTTCGGCTCCCGAGAAACCTAGGTGCGAGACCTCTTGTCATCGAATGTTCTGAAATATCGACGGAGGAAATCCCGAAATAGTGAAGTATGTTTAGAGCTTGGTGTTTTGGAGTTTCGGCTCCCAGGAAACCCAGGTGCGAGACCTCTTGTCGTCGCATATCCCAAAATCCCAATGGAGGAAATCCCGAAACAATGGAACATGTTTAGAGTTGGTATTTCAAAGTTTCGGCTCCCAGAAGATCTAGGTGTGAGACCTTCTGTCTGCGCACATTGCAAAACTCTGATTCGTGAAAACTAGAATTGGACCAGCATGGGTAAGTATCGATGTTTGGTATTTCAATAACTGAGATATCCAAGGATAAGTTACCTTGTACCCACTAGTTGCGAAATCCCAAACTATGAAACCCCAAATTTGGTCGAGTGTATGAGGAGTGGATGTATCATCTTTTCGACACTCGGGTAGTTAAGGAATGTGAATCTTTGACCTCTTATATCGCGAAGTTTCGATATGCAAAACCCTGACTCGCGGTGTCCCGAATTGGCATAGTGTGACTTGGTTCGACATTTCGGCGTTTCGGTACCCGAAAGACCTAAGGGTAAGTTTCCCTTATACTCGCATGTCCCAAAATCCTAACTTGTGAAATCCCGAAAAGATAGAATGTGGAGAAGTTATTATACTTCAATATTTCGACACCCGGGGTACCTAAGTGCGGGCCCCACGTATTCGCCAGTCTCGAAACTCTGACTCGCAAAATCCCAAAAGGAGGAATGCCAAAATGGCTTAGCACGGATAATACTAGGTGTTTCGGTATTTTGGTACCCGAGATACCGATTGGGAAGTTTTCTTGCACTCGCTAATCCCGAAAACCTGAAGTGTGAAATCCCAAAATAATAATAGTGCAGATGAGATATGGTGTTTCAGTGTTTTGGCACCCGAGACACCTAACAGTTAGTTCTCCTGTCGTCGCATATCCCAAAATCCCTATATGTGAAGCCCCGAAGGGTAGAGTACCAAAACTTGTTCCGGCTGGTTGTGTATCTCGATATGCACTTGGACCCAGTTTTGGGTTTCGGCCATTCGAAAGTCAAGAGAGCAAGGGATCGCTTGCCTCATGAATCCCCGTATCACGATAGCAGAAGTTCCTTCTCAGTAAGGATTGCGGGCATAACCACGGTCATATGAGGGACTTTAAAGGGAAAGGAGAGTCTACGCTAGGCTCCTTAGAATTTAATAAGGAAAGAAAGCCGAAAATTTCCTAGCCCATGGTGGGTGTGTTACACTTCCAACAAAATAAGGGAGAGACAATCAAGACTCTAGGTCTTCTAAAAACATTAGCTATACCAAGCCAATGTTGGGAAGACATTTTCATGGATTTTATCACAGGTTTACCCAAATCCAAAGGAAATTTTGTCATCATGGTTGTAGTGGATCAACTAACAAAGTATACCAATTTTTTATCTTTTTCTCATCCTTTTAAAACAAGTACAGTCGAAGCAACATTCATGGAAACAATTCAAAATTTACATGGAGTACCCAAGATTATTGTAAGGTACATAGACTGATTTTCATGGGAAATTTTTGGGCTAAATTATTTTCTTATTTGGGTACTCAATTGGCTCATAGATTATCTTACCACCCTCAATTTAAATGTAAAGATGGGATTGTGAATAAATGTCTAGAAGGATTTCTTTTTTATTTACATCTGATAAACAAAGACTTTATCAAAAATGTCCCCATCTATGTCACTTTATGGATATCATCCTCCATCCATCAAATCACGCTTGAAAGGGAATACACAGGTTGAAGCAATTGAGGACCACATAGGGAACCAAAAAGAGGTCGTCAAAATATCGAATGAAAACTTGGTTATGGAAAAAAATAGGATGAAACAACAAGCAGATCAACATTGCAATGAAAGGGAATTTGAAGTGAGGGATTTGGTATTTATAGGGATACAACCGCATAAACAAATGTCCCTCAAGAAACAAAATACGAACAATAAATTAACAGCCAAACATTATGGCCCCTATAAGGTTTTGAAAAGGATTCAAAGTATGTCTTACAAATTGGAGTTTCCTCCATCTTCACGTGCAAATCTAGTCTTCCATATTTCTTTCTTAAAGAAGGTCATCGACAACAAAATACCAGTCCAAACTATTTTACCAAAGATCGATGAAGAAGGGAAAATCATATTTGAGCCAGAAACAATCCTTGAAACAAGATTTAGGAAGTTGAGAAATCGAGCAATTACAGAGTACCTCATCAAATGGAAGAACCTACTAGTGGAAGAGGGGACATGGGAAGATGAGGTATTTGTGAAAAATAATCTGTGGTTAGTCAAGTGTTGAGGAAAACACTTGTTTGAATGGGAGGGGCATGTTAAGCCCTAGAAAAATACCCATGTTATGTATAAAACCCCTTATTAATCCCTATATATTTAATTATTACATTTCTAGTAGGTCATATAGAACCCTTCATTGCACAATTTCATCATAATTGTACCCCTTTTTCTCTTATATATATATATATAAAGGATAAATAGTATTAGGATCATCATATATCAACTCATATTGTGTTCTAAAGTGGATATATTGTTAAGGAGGGCTCCCCCTAGAAGTGGAATTATTTTGTTGATTTCTTATCATTTTAAGGCATTGGATCATAACATGATGATGCATCCTTACTGTTTATCAATCACTTCCACTATCTTCCAATCTTATTTCTCATTGGCTACAACAAATCGATAGGAAACCTATAGATAGGATACAAAATATATACAAGAAACTTGTAGTCAAGCTACAGATAAGCTACACAAAACCTCTAGCCATGATACAACTAAGATATAAGAAATGTGTAGCTAGGATACGTTTAAGATATAGAAAACACACATCCATACTACAGATAAGCTAAATAAAACTACACTCATGTTGCAGATAAGCTATAGGAAACCTAGGGAAACATTGTAGGAAATCTATAGGAAACCTACAATAATGTTATGAGAAATATACAAAAATGCTTTAGAACCTCCTGAATTATGGATCCCAAACAAGACCAACAAGACATGCTTTTCCTAAATTTGTAAAAGAGAAAAGTACAAGGAAAATTAAGAATTGATTTGAAAATAAAGTGAATGCCAAAAATAAAAAATAAGTGAAGAACAATGTTACAAAATTAACATTGTCAAGAGATAGAAAACTATAGAAAAAAGTGAAAATAGAAGTCAAAACAAACTGCTACCAAAGAAAGAAAAAGGGTCAAAACCCAAGCCATCACCCTTATTCGTCAACACCATTCATCATCCTTATTCTCTTTTGTTGCATAACCATTGTACACTAATGCATTTTCTTACTCCCCATCTCAAATATTTGTATGATGAAGTCAATGAAGTTTCATTTACTTATGTGGTTAATATTGAAGACCAATAGTTTTACTCAATCATTCCTTCAACCTCTACTATTGAATCAAAACTTCAGCTTATTCTCCACTTTCTTTAGAAAGGCTTCCATAAATTCCAGCTCCACCCATTCCTAGCCCACTTAATAATGTAACTTATCTCGATTACACTATTGAGTTTCCTAGTTATCTTATTTCCTTCATCAAAATAAAATAATATATTATAATAAATAAATAAAATTACGATTGTGAAAACTTGTTTTAGGCACCAAAATACCATGAAGGGTTTGAAAACTAGTCTCTGGCAGGCATTCATCAGGAACAAATTTATAATTAGGAAAACTCTTTGGGAATAGTCAAACAAATCTTGTTTTAAAATAAGATTTATGACAGACAAGGTTTGAAAAAAAAATAAAAATAAATAAATGAATGAATAAAATAAAGAAATAATTATTCTTTGAAGTTTCAGTTTCTAGTTGAATAAAATTTTCCAAGAACGTGTTGCTACCAGTCAACCACAGGCCTTATCGTCACCTATTTGCTTCATCTTTTCCAACAAACTTCCTTTATATCTAATGTTGTGATACATGTTCTATAGTATTTTTTTAATTTTTAGCATCTCCACCATTGCTACAAAGCCAAAAGAAATAAACAAGTTCTAAAAACATATTGTTGTTTTTACGAAAACACAACCACTAATAACTTTTGTTGTTGCTACACAAGAACCAACTACAAAATTCCATGAACATTTTTTTTTGTATAACCTCGAGGAATTCACTACATAATCTCTTTCCATGGGAGTTTCTGGATTTAATACACTTGTTGCATATGCCATGGCTTCTTAGGTAGCTGTAGGTATAGTTTATTTTTCTATTTTTTTTTCATATTTATCAAATATTATAGGTTTTTATTTGGAAAGATACTTGAGCCTACTGTATTTTTCCCTACCTCCTTACCATTTTTTATTTTTTCGAGAAAAAAAAAAATAGTTGGGGTGGGGGGACATTGGCAAAGGGTCTATATATCATGACCAAACCATCACCATCCTTGTTTTATCTGGAACCTTCACCACACCATTTTTTTCCATGGTCTTCATCCCTTCTAGCATACCCCCTAATTGTCCAATAAAGAGAAGTATTAATGTTTTAAAATGTATTGTGTAAAGGAAATAGAATAATTTTGTTACACAAGAACCAAAATGAAAAATCCATGTTTCTACCATACAAGAAATAATATCAGGAAATGAAATTAAAAAAATATATGTTATAGGTTTCCAGTATATGACATGATTTTTTTATATCTCAACATTGGATAACTAGGTATTCATGATTTTTTATGGAGAGAAGCATTGAATTATGAAATAAATTCTCCAAAAAAAATTCTAAAGTACCTAGATCGTACTTTGAGAGAAATCAACCATTTATCATATATATATGCTTTGTAGAAAATCCATCTACAAGGTTGTTGTAGATCTATTTGCAGGTTTTTTGCAGATCCACCGGGTTGTTGCAAATCTATTGTAAGTGATGTTTGAAAGTTAAAAGTAGTCACAAATCATAGACATGACTTGCAAAAATTCTCAAGATGTACATGGATAAGATATCATTATATGGTTCAATTACTTTTATGATAATGAATTTCTTATTCATGCATAGATAAAATAATTACGATATGTGTTCAAGAAGATCCACCAATATTGTAACAACTTTGCTTAAATAGATGTATAGGGATTATTAATTATAATTAATTTGATAATTAATTGTCCTAATATGGTTTTAATTAAATATTAATTAACATTAATAATATTAAGTAAATATTGATTTATTAATTAATTGTTTATAACTTTTGATTAATTAATTAATTAATTGATTGATTACATATCACATTCAATGACATGAGTAATAAGTTAAAGGGGTTAATAATTTAATTTATTAAATACTTACGTATACAGAGGGGATAAGAAACATTAAATAAGAGGATAAAACATTAAATAAAAGGATAAGACATTAAATAAGGGGATAAGATAATGAATAAAGGGATAAGGATAGTAATGAGGGGGAAAGAGTCGTTGAAGGAGGGATATGACGGGAGGAGACTTACGGGAAGAGAGATCATTCTTTTGGGGGAGGAGGATATATTTTGTGGGAGATTTCTCTGTGGGGATCTTTGGTGTGTGGAGTTTGATTTTGGTGGACTTTGGTGAATTAGAAGGAGTGGACACCAGTTTGCTGGGGGTTTTGGGCATGGGGGCTAGGATATCCTTACGGTATCTTGGAGCTAGGAAGCCAGACAGGATGCTCCTAGCTGGCAGGGAGGAAACACGGTTTTGGGCAATGTTTGACACAGTTTCAACTTCAGCATTGGACCAACCCAAGCAGTGGGATTTAGCATCAGAAGTAGGTATTTTTTTAATTATGAATGGCTTAGTTATTTCATGCTGTAGATAGATTTTAATCTCTACTGAATATTTTTCTTATATGCTGGTGATTGAATTATTTATGCAAATTGAAAGGAATTATATGTCAACTTGTATCAAATTTTGTATTTTACGGTCTCTACAAATATGAAATGAAGATTTTTAAAAATGGGCCAGCGATTATTTTGATGTGACTTCATGATATTGGTGGGGAAAAGATTGGTATATTTCATTAGCAAAATGTTCTATGGGATAATATAGAATGAAAACTATCAACAATGGACCAAGTTACTATACACTGGAAAAAATGAAAGCATTATTTAGTATGGGTTCTTATAGCTTGGAGGATAGATACAGAGAGACAGGGTTGCATGAGGACATGAAACATATTAAGATGGGAGGATATGATGGGCCTATAAATTGTCATATATTTTCCATCCTTTACTTACCCATAACCCCATATTTATTGTTCATGATGCTTAAAACCATAATTTTGGCATAAGGTGTTCTCCATTGAATTTATTTGGTATTTCGAATAAAAAATTGGTTAACATTAGGATAAATTCCTATTTTTTAATTAGTTATGAATAATGGCTTAATTGTGATAGGATATTAATTGAATCTCTTATACTATGGGTCCACAAGCTACAAGTTGGAGGAAATTCAAGATAATGGTGCAAAGTATATGTAGATACATGTGTTACATATTTATCATACTATGGATGAAGAAATTTGCCACCACCAATCATGTAATTGATTGGGGAAGATAAATAAACATATATTTCATAGTTTTAATTAGTGGAGGGAAGATTTCTATGTGTCCAAGTGTGCATACCTATTTTTATTACACATTCAAAGATCTTGCAAATTGTCCATGTATATGCTATGGATCTAGAGATCCCAACACCATTAATAACTATTTAAAACACATTTCAGGCAAGTTGTTATAACTAACATATCTTAATATGAATTTTAAAATTAGAGGCATTAAAAAATATTCGGGATTTGACAAGAATATTGGAAATAATTTTCTATATTATATAAATTCTAAAATTATTGTAACCACTTGAGATTCATTAATCCTAAACAGGATCTATATTCATACATTTCTTATTTCTCTTTTAAATCAAGATCATGTATAAAATATATGGTCAGGAAAAAAGGAGCCCTCTCTCTAATATAAGCATTGTGAGAATTATTGTTTAATATAAGTATTAGTTTCATTCTTATTTATTTTGTGAAATTTGTATAGTCATATAGGTTAATATCAACACTCTATTCTATGGAGGAAGGCCCCCTCTAATAAAATAGAGTATGTGTAGTTTAGGTATTTTTTCATTTCTTTGTGTGATTTGATTTATTTATGAAATTATTAATTTATTATATTTCTGTAGAGTTACATTTTTGGTAGTTTTTATTTAAAATTGATTTTGTTCACGAAATCAAACATAATTTATAATTACTTATAGATTAGTGTTTCCTTGACAAACAAAGTTACATTTTTTTTAGTGAAACATAATTATTGGTTTTTAAGAAGATTAGTATATCTTTGTATATTTTCTTCTTTTGCTCCACAATAGTGCTTAATTACACCAAATTTAGCAAAGTTACACATCAGATTGAGATTTTCATTGTTTTAACATATTTTTTGAATCATCATCCTTAAATCAATAATTATAATTACTATCTTGGTTATAAGCAGTGATCATATTGAAAGGATAAGTCTACTTTCTACAATTTAGACTCAACAAGTGTGAACTTCACTTCTAATGAGTGTGAATTTCATTTCCATCAAGTAAGAATTTACTTTCAAGTAGAAGCACGAACTTTCTGCAATTTATGTTTTAGTCAATTTACTGCATGCAGTTAATTTCTTAAGATTAATTTGATGCTTGTGTGATTAATTATAATTATTAGAACTTTTCTAAAACCTGTGGAAATATTTATGTCCTTGTTTATAAAAGTTATTATTGAAACTAAATCTACATTAGGAAAGTAGTGAACGAAGAAATTTTAACCTTCATATTCGTTGCACGACAACTCATAAGTTCAATCTGAACCCATGTTGACAATTTAATGCACAAACTCTTGATTGTCTTAGTAATTAATTAGAAAAATGATTAAAARACCCRTAAATAATCATGGTATGAATAAGGAAAATCATAATTAAGGGTGTGCACCAAAACCATCCTTGAAAACGTGGCTTTCACTAAAGTAGAATCATAAATAAGTGTTCTCAATATAATCAAATGTACTAATGACCCAAATGATGATTCTCAAACTAATTGGAAAATCATTCAACATACCAGGCTTAGAATTAGTCCAATTAATTAAGGGTCCCAAATACGAGAACTAAATAATCTTATAAAACCAACAAATGTTATTAGTGGTAAAAGTACCAAAATATGCAATATGTAATTTTTCAATGGTATTGACATTGAAGAATTCCAATTACTAGAATGGAACTATTCCAACAATAAATAGAAACAAGGGGAGTTACAAAGGKRACAAGTCCCTRCMWTCGAGGYWRCAAGTCCCTGCCTTCGAGGTTGAACTGAAAATATTGGAAACATTGGCAACATGAAGAACTAAAAATCTCAAGTCTATTTTCARGCACGTGTGCRTGTGCATTTGCAGAAATATAAAATAGAAGGAGGGAGATGATAGTAACTAGGTATATCATATACTGTTGTGAAACCAGTACAAAAGTATTAAAAATGCTTCTTTTATTATAACTAAGTGAACCAGTGAGACTTTGAGAGTTATTATAACAACCAGAGTAGTAAACAACCAATTAAATTTTAGTACATAACAAACTCAAAAGGTCTGTAGTGTAGCTATTGAAAGTTGTTTACCTCAAAATTATAAATTTTGAGTGGATAACCATTCAGTTATGAGATTGTAAATGTGGATGAAAGATGGACCTAATCGAAAGAGAAATTGGTCCTTAATTAGATGCTTATAGCAGCCACCATTGATCATCCAACCATGTATACAACCTATTACCTGAGCATCAAGTACTAACGAAGAAATGCACTAAGACTATTTTATAGAAAACGTTCTCGCTTACTTCATCCGAAGGAAGGACTTATAGGAATATATGTCGAACAACAACCTTCTCGGTTGTTCGTGGAGCTATGTGACAAAGTAGGTAGGTAAAACGTGAAGTACCCACTCCCAGTTTGATTTCAATTCTACTCAACTCTACAACTTAGTCCCATTTAAATAGGTGTGTCCTCTATAAATATATAAATTGTGCAGTGCAATAATATAGCTAACCGAATGCATTAATATTAGCATAGCCTAAATTTATTTTAATTGGAGATGATATTATGAAAACCTTTAACATTAAACATTGAAGTTTGCAGGTTAATTTTCTTTCCAAATATGTTTTATTATTCAAATAATTATTCTAATCATGATTTAAACAAGCTAATTAAATAAGACTAACATAGTATTGAAAATATGCAAACATTAAGAATAATGAGGAGTAATCTGAAATTTGGCCATTTAACTTTTGAATATCAACAAATGAAATAAAAAAAAATAAAAATTCTCAACTCTAAACAGTCTGAGACACTCGTAAAAGCAAAGGAAACAAGTGTCATTTGGCCACAGTACATAAAAATAACTTGACACATGGAAACAAGCATGCCTAGATGGTGACTGCCCCTCTAAACGTGTGTTTGAAATGAAAATGGCCTAAACAACTAGATTTGGCAAGTGTAAAATTAAAATGTCATGATCTCAATACTCTCATCATGAAACAACTCTGATGTTTTTCATTTCAGTTGGTATATAATTCTGTCATCCAATCGTCTTCTTCGTTAAAATTGATTTGTGTTACCATACTGTCAAGACCAGCTTGATGTGGGCATCTACAATCGACAGGACGAGATAGAATGACACGACAATTGAAAATCTAGATATCCCCTTCCCCTAAGACAAATTCCATAAATATCTTCATTGCTCTATGCTCGTCCCCCTCTACGCCAAATCAAACCAAAGATGGATGTTGATTTGTTTTCGAGAACAAATGCAACTTGACTCATTTGTTCTTCCATTTTAATTACGTTCATGGTCAGTTTCCCCCGGTTTCAAATCTATCTTGCAAGAACATAGGGGCATCTGCCATATGGAAGAATTCATTGTCTATAGAAGCAGGAGAGAATAAACAGAAGAAGGAAATTGTATTTTAATGGCAAAGATAGAATTAATGGCTTACACTTCTCCGTGGGTAGAAGTGGCTCCGCCTCCTGTGGTTTCTATAAGAAGATGCTAGCTCACCAGATCGCCAGAAATTTGAAGTGGCTCCACCTCCCGTGGTTTCTGTAAGTAGACGTTAGTTCGCCATTTCGCTAGAAATTTGGAGACGATTGCAAGGAAACGATAGAAATTTGGAGACGATTGTAGAGGAAATGACGATGAACTTGAGGTGAATTCATATAATAATTGCTTTCTCAAGCTCACCAATTCTCTAGGAAATAGATATGGAACTCAATCTGTGCTTCATGGCACCTGCTCTTGATGGCCTTACTCTTGATGGCCTTATTGACATGATATTGACTTGCACTTAGATATATCTGCAAAAATCAAATTAGTGACATAAGGTTTTTTGTCTGGCTATCGTTGATCAAATTGCACTCAGGTATCTCTGCAAAAATCAAATTAGTGACTTAAGATTTTTTGTCTGGCTATTGTTGATCAGATTGCTGCATACAACATCTTTCTTAATCTTTTTGACTGGATACTGCTGATCAGAGTGATGTATACATAAGCTTTGGAATGTCGACATAATTTTTGTGAGTTACTAGGTATATAGGTTTAGGATTTTTTTATGTTAAAATTGGACGCTTCAAACCATTGAATATATATAATCGTGAAAAAAACTATAAATTACAGGAAAGTGTTTATATATATATATATATATATATTTCCAGGGAGACTAAACAAAAGAAGGAAACTACATTTTAATGGGAAATACGAGAATTAATGGCTTACACTTCTCCATGGGTAGAAGTAGCTCTGCCTCTCGTGGTTTCTGTAAGAAGAAACTCGTTCGACATAAATTTGGAGATGATTGCAGAGGAAATGACGAGAAGTTGAAGAGGAAAGCTTTATAATGTGAAGCTGACGAGGAAAGGCAAGACTTCAATAGAAGCTAGCAGGGAAGCTAGTACTGGCACTGAGCGAGGTGATGGTCACATACACTGGCAATGTCACATAAATAGGTTGTGTTGCAGGCATAATTATAACAATCGGCAGGTTCAAACTCTCTAGCAAAAATCAATATGGTAATAACGTTGGTCTTGCACCTTGCCACCTCCTGACAAACATGTTGATAGCTACATTGCCACCTGACCAACAGTTACATTATAGCCACATTGCCCACTTGACAAACAACAACATTACTAGTGAAATGGAAAAGCATTGAAAATGGAAGAGGACACAAACATTTAGTTTTACGAACTAATGCTAACATAAGAATTAGCATTAATTCATGTAAAACCGTATGTGCATTATTATGTATCTAGTATCCTAAGTTAGAAACAAAAAAAATAGTAAAAAGTTGTCTTTTGCCTTGGTATAAGGCCAAATAAGGCCTCAAACATTAACTTAGGTTAAAATGAAATGAAAATAACTTCAAAGTTGATGAACTTAAGATAACAATGAAATGATTTTGCAATTTTTTTTAAGGTTTGCTAAAACTTTGGTTTAAACGTGTGTATTGAACTAATTGAAAAACAGATGAACCGATTACTATATCCCTAGCCTAAAGGCAAGGACTAATAAAATAAAATAAACAATAACTAAGAAAATAAATATTGGAAGTACTTGCACACTCATAAGGTTGGAATGCAATTGAAATTCCTAAAATATGAAGAAAGATATCTTCTTRTACTTGAAAATCAAATGARTAAATACAAATATTTTATTTACTAAAACAAACATATTATTACTATAATAAATGAGGTAGGGGTGTTAAAAGTATGAAGAATTTAGTTTCTAGTATACACTAATAATATATGTAAATAGGGGATAKATTGAATAGTTKAGAGAAAAAATAAATAGTATACACTAATAATATATGTAAATAGRGGATAGATTGAATAGTTGAGAGAAAAAAAAAATATTCTCCSTATAGAGATTCAAATCCCATTTGTGAAATATTTTCCCTTCATATTATAGTTGTTGATTAKGACTTTTCATGAGACATGGTTTTATATCACATTTTTTTTATTAGTTGTATGGTGATATGTATATATAAAGATATTGTAGTATTTATTAATCTAATGGCCATCATTTATTTGCTTTTATTTAACATAATAATTTTWRTTGKTGWWWATGGAYTTKTYACGAGACATGGTTRTATATCACTATTTTTTTATTAKTTGTATGGTGAWAWGTAWATATAAWSAWATTGWARWATWTATTAATYTAWTKKCMRTCATTTAWTTGMWTTTATTTAMYATAAWMMTTTYYATWRKTKTAWTATGGATKTGTYATTATTATACTATTTTTTTATTATTTTAGAAAATAAATTAATCAAATTGAAAAATAAAATTTATTTTCAGTTTTAATTGAATTATTTACTATAAACCTTTTCATAATTTTATTATGGTGTGTCAATTAAGAACATTTGCATGAAAACATGTCAATTTTACTATGGTGCACCAATTAAAAACATTTGCATTAAAAATATGTTAACAAATATAGTGAATTATCTTATTCTACCCCTTTTATAAAATTCCTACATGGAATATATTTTATTTTGGACACGTCTAAGGCCATAATTATCTATCGAGCATTTAATCCATTGTTAACACGCCTTCATTGACTAGGGAGAAAAAAAATTGTGATTCTTCAAACTGGCCACGTCTAAGGCCATAATTATCCATCGAGCATTTAACCCATTGTTAACACGACTTCATTGACTAGGGAGAAAGAAAATTGTGATTCTTCAAAGATAAATTCCTACATGGAATATATTTTATTCTGGCCATGTCTAAGGCCATAATTATTCATAATTATTCATCGAGCATTTAACCCATTGTTAACACGACTTCAGGGAGAAAAAAATTGTGATTCTTTAAAGATATTTCTTTGGAAATTAGGAATTCACTCCACATTATGTATATCCCTCTTTATGAATCCACATTATGTATATCCCTCTTTATCAATGATTATTTTCTAAAATTAAAATACTCCGGAAAGAATTTTAAAGTGCATATCTTCAATAAAGATTTATGATATCTATAAAAAGACTAGCTATCATCTTCATTAGAGGGAAGCATTCATAAATATTTGCAATAAAAGATGCCTACAACAAACTATGGACACACTTTATAATGTGTGCATGTTCCACTAAACTGTGCACACACTCGATAATGTGTGCATGTTCCAAAGACACAATTATAAATATATTTATACTTATAAAAGGAAGATTTGGAACCGTGTAAGTTTCATGTAAGGATTAAGTTCTCGGTTTTCTCCCATTATAAAAGTTAATTATGTAATCTCCATCCTCTTGTACAAAATAATATAATAGCATCTATATCACGTTTAAAGGAATATACTCCCTTGAAAAGAGACAATATGGTGGTTAAAGGCATTGCACATAGACTGCATGCTCTACATAATTTGTTTAAAGTCCCATGTACTTTTTCCCTCCCCTATATGTTGTGTAACTTCAAACACTCATTCATCCTGTGTAAATTTTTTTAATAACATTGATATCCAACTTAAAATCTAAATATCTCTTTGAAATAACTTATGTGTGGTGGTTTAAGAGGTCATTTATTTTATTGAGTCTCTTTTTGAAAAGTTTTATTTAGTTCCAATACCCTTGTTTATCTACATGAAGAATGTTTAAGTCCCTGATACATATTCCAAATGTGCAAAACCTCCTCATTGCACCCATATTACTTATTCTTTATTCAAAGTCAAATATCCCCTACATAGAACTGCATAGAACTTGTGTCATGGTTAAAGAAACCATTCATGACACTTGAAACCTATAATCTTAATTTTCTTTCTACAACCCTTGTATTCCTCTCTTGACCATGGACAAGATATTGAGGGGCTTGTGTGATACATATAAATCTTACTGATGGTACCCATTTCTTTCTTTGAGGACAAAACTACTCTACAAAGAGTATGTGTGTTGGTTCAAGGTGTTGTTCATAGTGGTTGAGATTAGGAATATTTGTGTAGGATATATGAAGCTTTATTTACACCCAACCATTGTTAAATCTCTAAGGGTCATCCTTAGTGCAAAAAACCTCCTTATGGTGTCTATATTTATTCTTGAAGGAAAAATATCCATTAAAAACTAGAAAGGCCATATGTAGTAGTTCAATGTATAATTTATAGTACTTGAGGATAAGAAGCTTCATTTAGGAACTAAGGATTTTGTGTTTTCCCTAGACAATGGTTAAGACAACAAGATTTATCGTTGGTGTACATTTTTTTTTTCAGAGGATTGTTAAAAAAGTTAATCAAAGTAAATAACTTGTAATTCTTCTATGCAATATTAATCAGTGATTGTACATCAATCTAAATTTTGGATCTATAAAGTGTTGATAGGGAACATACCACTTGAAGTGGAAATCTTACCTCATATTCATGCACTCTAAAAAATATTTTCACCTCGAAAGATTTGATCCCTCTTAGTATTTAATAAATTCAAAATTTAAATGTCTTGGATACTTTAATTATCACATAGATCTACCTTAAACTCAAATCAATAAAGTATCAAAAGAAAAAAAGAAAAAAAAGTAAAGTAAAATTGAACACAAAAATCTCAATACTTAAAAAAAAAAAAAAAAACAAATTATATTTATTTATTTCATTACTATAATATATATATATATAATATAATATAATTGTTTTTCTCCACACTACATTACGCACCTCAAATTTTGTTTGAATTTATCAGTTAAAGTGTAGTTAATATCACTTGATTTCAAATTCTAGTCAAATAAATTTTATTAATAAACTTATACCTTATTTAAATATCCCCTTTAATCAAATAATTAATTTATATATTTAAATCTTATATATTTAAATCACCATGCATCTTTCTCTAAGAGGCTTAATTTTAAGCTTCAACAATGCTCTCCATAAAAATATGATTGAAAAAGTTCCAATAGAGAATCCACTGGAAGCTTAACAAAAGCAAAGCCAATATTCCATTAAAAATATTATTGAATAAAGTTCAAATAGAGAATCCACTCGAATTTTAACAAAAGTAAAGCCAATATTTTGTAATGGATTTAAAGAAGGATTCAAATACACAAAATAAAAGGCAATATTTTGTAATAGATTTAGAGAAGGATTCAATTGAAAAACTTTAAGGAAAAAAAAATATCATCTTGTATGAAAAGTTACTTTTAAAAATGAAAATGAAATAACCAATCCTTAGGACAATAAAGATGATAAGGATATTAAAAAAATTATAAGAGTTCAAAAAAAAAAGAGCGTAAGAATATTACAACAATTACAAGAGTTCTAAAATTTTTGTTAGAGAATATTTTAATATAAATAATTATAGATAACTAATTAAGAAAAAACATATACACTATTTAAAAATATGATAAGCTCTTACATATTTTTAAAATTGAATTTAAAAATTTGTCTAAATAAATTTTACTTGAAAAATCTAAAGAATAAATTTTAGTTAAAGAATCTAAAGAAAATAATATGATTTAAATATGATTGATGAGAATTCATATCTAAAAGGTTTGATGAATTCCCTCATATTTTAAGCAAGTCTCAAACCCTTATTATAGAGAAAGATGATGATTTGAGTGTGCATGGCATTGAATTTGGGATTAAACATTTAAGAAAAGGAAAAGCTATTAAAGATATTTAAGGGTATCAAAATGAAAATTTTTCACATTCATAAGATTTTCAGTTTAGCAATCGAGGAGTTTTTTCATAAAACTTGACGAAGAGCCTCATTATTGCTATTTTTAAAAGTGGTAATATAAATAATCCCTTAGATTAGGACCACATGATTAGCCATATTTTATTAAATTTGTATGAAAGTATTTTTGAAAATAAGATTAGATTATGGTTAGAAAATTATGGAAAAAAAATAACGTACAAGATATCTTTACAAACTAATATTTAATTGATACAGTGGAATATTAATTGATACAGTGCTTAGAAAAAATATTTGGAAGAAAATACAAGATCTAAATGTGTCTTTTAGAGTTGAGAGTAATAGTGATGAGGTTGTATGAGAAAGTTATTACTAACTTTAGGAATAATAAGGGTTTGTGTATTATAGAGGTTAATCAAGGTTGTCCCTTGTCCTCTACCTTTCTTGCAAGTTATGTTGATGAGTTAGCTGCATGTTTAAAATAAGTAGGTTGCAATCATACCCCCTTAGCTAGCTTAGTCATCAAATTCATATTTACACTATCGTTCTTCTGGAAAGTATCTCATATAATATTGAAAATAATCTAATAATTATCAAAGATCTCTGAGTTTGTTCATATGTTAGTAAATATTGATAATAATATGGCTTTGATCATCAATTCCATGAAAATCACTTACCCTAATTTTAATTATGAAAATAAAAATTTAGAGGATTTAACTTTTACAAGTATATGGAGTTAAGCTACATCAAAAAGCTCAACTAGAACTACCGTGTGAAAAAAATGAATAATGGGGTGTAGAAATATTATTTTGGTTTTAAGAAAAATTGTGAAGAAACATATTTATAGTTTTAGGAGAAAATGAAAATCCTCTTTGACACCACTCTTGCTTTTCCAATTATTCTTTATTAATGTGAGTCTAGGGCTGCACCAATTCTAGAGAAAATAGAAGGAAAATTAAATAAATCCAAAAGCACTTTACATTTTATAA
>SNQJ01S0016841.1:66506-98660 GCA_010110895.2 Picea sitchensis | reverse complement strand
CTACATAATTATTGCTATTCGATTATGATTTGAAATTGTTGAAGTGTATTAAGATGGAATCAAAGTATTGAAGAAAATAAAATAATTAATACACATAAGAAATCAAGCTCATAATTTAACAACATCCACATGAGCTGGGGCTCATGTTTTTCTTTCCAAGGATTTTTGATGCAGGAGCATCTTTGGACTTAAGAAATCTGCATCAAACAATTTTTTTTTTTGATGTTTAAGATAATAAATTATAGGAAGGAATAAGTGTCAAATTCCTATTACTGTAACATGTTTTGCTGTAATAGTTCTGTAACATTGTGTTGAAACAATTGCTACAACACATGCTGTAACATTTTCTGCAACACATGCTGAAACAATTACTGCAACACTATGTTAAAACAATTGTTGTAACACATGCTGTAATAGTTGTTGCAACATTGTGTTGTAATACATTGCTACAACACCCACGTGACATATTTAGAGGCTACAAATTATGCATTTTTAACTCCACGTGTATTGTAATAGATTCATGATAAGTGGTAGGAAAAATAAGTGCAGGAAAATGATTTTTTTAAGTTGCTACAACCGTTTAATTCTCGTCAACTCAACATTTGGAAAACAATTTTGGGAAGGTGGACTGTGTAACTACCTAGGGGGAAAACAAGAAATGGTTGGGGAAGTTGAATGGTATTAACAATTCAACTACCAAGAAACAAAAAGATAAAATGGGGAAAGAAAATAGTGTAGGGGGTTTATCTTGGAAGAGATCGACAAAATTTAATTTCTGTTAGATATTAGTATGTTGTTGGTTGTGTACTCTTTGGGGAATTCCTAGTTTTTGTAAGGATTGATCACAAAATATTGGGTGATTGCGTCAAATGGAATGGAGTTGGGAAATGATGCTAGAATGACCTTTTTTGAGTAGATTTTCCATTTAGTGGGAGCTGATGATCTCAGGGGAGCGTGTTGTGATGCTTTGAAACTTATAATGTTGTCCCTCCTATTGGAATTACATGGTTGATTCCTTAAAATCCATGGTGATGGGGCCTAATGTGCATAGCCATTATACACCAACAAACCACCTATGTTGATAGCAAACATATGAATCTTCAAGTGGTACTAACCAATTTGTAGGCACACATTTTCAAAATGCCCATTAAATTTCATGGAATTTCCATTTGCAATAATGATTTGAAAATGGTTGACTACACAGATATAACACATGGTCTCTTGAGAAATGGGGTGATGAATACAATTATGGGTTCTACCACTGTTCACTAAGATAATGACTATTTTGTGCTTAATGTAGCCTGTTAACCCCCCCATCCCCCCTCATTTCCCTGCCTAGGGGTAACTAGAGGAGATCATGTCTCATGGCCTGCAATGGAGAACATGATCCCGACCATGATGATCAACATGTACACAGATGATAGCCCAACAACCCCCTCATTTACCTTTACAATTATAGGTCAACCAAGGATCACATTTAGGCAACCTAGAGTTTGGGAGATGGTAAGCCATCGTCACCATAAGGTATGTTAGTCCTTATTTCATGCAAAGTGTTGTGATTAATTTGTTAGACATGTGGATGAGGATCTTTGGTTGAAGTTGGATAATTGATCATTGGTTTTGGAAATTGTGTCAGTTGCCTTGTTTCACCTTGGTGCTCAACTTCTATGCCCTATTCATGTGTTTTCATTATCCTTGGAAAATGGGTACTACTGGGGGGGACCTCAAAAGGGTAGCATTTCATTCCCCACCATACTTAACACTTTCCATATTGGAGCCTCTCATAGTGTACTAAGCTTTGGTAAAGGGTCATGGTCCATTATCTCATGAGAAGAGGGGCTAAATGCCCAAAGGTTGATTGCATCTACTGCTAAAAGAATAAGAAAATGATGCTAAATAAGAAAAGGAATGATAGAAAAAGTACTAACAAAATCTAGTACAAACTTGAGCCCTACTCTTTTAGTGCCTTCCCTGGTCCCAAATAACAATGCTACAACTTGAAACCTTATAAAGGGGACTTGCAAATATAAAAGAATGGACTAGAAATATGGTTGATAAAGGGGTTTGGGAAAAATAACACGTAAATATGGGGTAACTCAAGATAAAGCGCACCCTCCACAAAGACGCTCATAGAAATGGATTAAATGACACCATAAGCCATGAAGTAATCCATGAAACCATATCACTATTACACTTACTCTTGAAGGGTTTTTATTTTCTCTGTCACTCTCAATACCTATCCCTCTACTTGGGTTATTTTATTTTCTGTCTAGGTGGCACACTTAATAGGATTGGATGAAGGCCCTCCAATAATTAAACTTGGTAACTCACATGGGGTCCTGGGATGATGTGATGCTTGAAGGGGATACTAAGGTGAATTATGTTACATGTCTTATATATTGAGTTGTAACTTACTTTGCATGTTTTAAGAAATAATGTTTCTTATGAACTTTGGATAACCATGTTTTATACTTTAATTTGTTTTGGATGGTCCTGAAATGGTTCTTTGAGGGATGTCCTGGGCTTGTACCCATGACGTTGTTCCTTTATTGCAAGATTTTGGCACGCGTGATGGAGATAAGTGGATCATTCCACCCTTAGAAATTATCTCTCACATCCTTAGAACCATGAGCGATGGATATATGGGCTTGGTAGGAGCATATTCAGTCATGATGCCACAAAGATGGGCTGAAATACCCACAGACTGGGCAGAGTACCCCATGATTTATTTTTCACCAAGATAACAAATGTTGCAATAATAGATAGTCAGAGACAATGCAGAGATGAGATGCAACTCCCCAGGGCCTGGATGCAACACCTAGATCCTGGACGTTGGCCATATTATGATGATGACATCACCTTCTAGGGTATGACACAACTAGGGCTTGATGAACACATGGGCTACTGATGATGCATGTCATGACATTTGGTTAGGAGAGACATCACTTTCTCCCACCTTACTTTGGATTGATGCCACATGGCCTTTAGAGGCATCTTTCTTTCCCAAGAGACCTTGACATCTCACACATGTGGGATCTTATGATTTATTTTTTCACTTTTAACATTTGTAAAGGTTAAATGATGGGTCAACCCCAGTTATATTGAATGCTATGTTATTTTTGTGGACAAACGTGAGACACTAGGCCTCATATATAAAGGCTAACACTCATTTAATTTTTGGATCATTATTATCTCACTTTTGTGAAACACCACTTCTAAATTGTTTTCCCTTTTTGAGGTAACTAGCTATTCTCTCTCATGCACTATGCTTGGAAAGGTCTCTTATGGATGTTTTTTTATTTTTATTTTGGAAGGATATTTCTACAATTAGGGTGAAATTCTCTTGGTTTCTTGGATGAAGTAAGTAAATTTTTGCAATTTTTTTTATGCTATTAATGTTTATGGTAAAATTGGTATTTATTTGCAAGAAGTATTGTTTAATGAAACCCTAAGAGAGTAACATAAATGCTTCTTCCTCTCACAAGGTGATATTTTTCTAGAATTGGTTAATTATCCTTGCTAGGGTTATATCCCGAAAGTGCTATCACTTTAGGATTTTATCCCTAGATAATTGATCTTTGACCTAGTTCAAGCTACATGAAGGGAGAAAATGTTTCTAGGGCCTAAATGTGCTTTCACCCTAGAATTCCTTCTCCTCAAGATCTAAGACCTAAGAACCAAATGTTCTTTCACCTTAGGGTTTAGATCCTACCTATTGGTTTTAAGTAGGCCAACCTTCAATCTTGGTTGCATTGAAAGAATCCATACCCCAAAAGGCACTAATCTAAGAAGAAACTCTCTTGGTGAACTGATTGACAAAATATCTCTCTCAAAACTCTCAAGAACCCTACTAATTGTACTAAATAACTTGCTCCTGTTATAAAAGGTTTTCTACAACCAGCTAAATTACATTAATTTGTTGCTACACTAATCTATTGGTGGCTTAACTCACTCAGAAATAATATCTAACAATTGGATAATATTCTATTGGGTGTATGCTTAATTTTCATGGTCGATTGTGGTGTTTCTGAGAATTTATTATTTTTGTTGTTATAAATTACTTATTTATGTTATAAGACTGATTTACTACTGCAATTTGAATCAGTGGTAGCAATATAACTTGTCTAGTTTATAAAAGAGGTCGTTATTGCATACTTTATATTGGGAATTGTTATATATATATATTGTAAAGTGTTCTTGTTCTGATGAGGTACAAAATCCTCTTTAGACCTCTTCTCTTTCCTTAACCTAGACCAATCATCCAATGATTAAGATAGTTGGTGGTAGGATTGACTACTAAACTTACTATTTGATCCATTGAGGTCACTAGGGAAAGCCTCCCTTGTAGTGGACCTCCTCCATCACTAAAACAAAGGAAGTACCTACTTAGGTGAAAATGGTAGGTTCTTCCAAAGTTATGTAATATTTGGGGATCTTATGGAGGGATTTTCAAAAGTACAAGTCCTGCGATAACATATTGGCGTTGTTGTCGGGGAGGATTGAGTCATTCTCCTCAATGACATATATTCGGTAAACTTCTTCGGAATCCCTTATATTATGATTTTACCTATCAAATCCACTGAGGGTAGTTCCCTTGCCTTCCTTTGATGATCCTAGAAGGACCATCTGACAACTCCAAAAATATCAAGGAGGTACACTAACCCTCCTAAGACGTATGAGAGAAGGCTTCCTCACAACTCACCTGTAGTAAAATCATTATTTGGTGGAAACCTTCCTTTATCTCTAATGAATCTGAAGAAATGGGTATCCAATATCTTCAAGCCTTTAGAGATGTCTTCTATCCCAATATTCCCTTTACAGATGCCTCCTAATTTTGAAAAGTGATTTCCCAATTTTTCTGGTAATGATATGACTACTATCAAAGAGCATATGGATAACTTTTGGGCCTTCTTCCAACTCAATCCTGTGAGTGATGATGTTGAATATTTAGTGATGAAATTTTTCTCTATACTCTTACTGATGATGCTAGAATGTGGTATAATGGTATTCCTAGAAAAAGCATCAATACCATGTATCAATGTGAGGAACCCTTTAAAAAAAACTGGGGTATCAAGGGGGATCCTAAATTATTATTGATGCGACTTACTGAAATAAAGAATATAGAGAATGGAACTGTCAAAGAGTTTGATTCTAATTTTGAAAATTTTCTCTAGTAGATACCTAGAAAGCTTCTCCCCAAGACAAACCACCTTCTTGTCCTTTATATTAAGTCCTTCCTAAGACACTTCGGGTACTTTCTCAAAGACAAGGGTCCAAAGACTCTCGAAGATGCCCAATATATGGTTGGAAGAATTGAGGCTAACATTTCATCCTGTAAGGTCGAACCTTTATATGCCCCAAGAGCCAAGGATGAAACTAAACCCAAAACATTACACAATGTTGAGCCCACTCAAGATATTGGCGCTCCTTTTGTGCAAAGGATTGAAGAAGTAATAAATGACCTCAACAAGAATCAAACCATAATGATGAACAAGATCACCAATTTAGAGAGGTCACAACAACAAGACACCAAGCCTCCTTTAAGGGGCCAACCTCAAATATCAATCCAAGCATGGAAACCTAGGGCTGCAAATGAAAAAAGGGTCCCCAACACTCTAGATCCTTCAAATGTTATAAATCAAGAAGAGACTCCTTGGTGCCTACCTTCTGCGTATTCACATTGGGAACATGAATGCCCAAGGAGTAATGGGGAACCAAATCATATGAATGTATTTGATACCATAAAATCTATGTTTTCCATATCTCCTCAATAGTGCCTCAATATCACACTAGGACAACTTGAGGAGTGCAAAAGAGAATCATCCAGGAAGGCTAGGATGGAGATCATAAACAAAACGGACAAGGAATCAATGGAGAAGATTAGGAAAAAAGAGTTACAAGTGTACACAAGACAAAGAGGTGCACCTCAAGCTCTTCCCAATGACCCTAGGTTCCCTCAACTAGGGCCTCCTCCACCACCAACAAACAATTCTCCTCCTAGTTCTACTTTTCCAAATACTAGTGACATTGACTTGAATGTTGACATAAATGGTGTCTTGAAAAAGATAAATGTACTTGTACCTCTAACAAAGATCATTAATATTCCTTCAATGTGAAGAAAAGTTGATAAGTTCTTTAGAGTACAAGGTGAAACTCTAGACCCTCCTAGAGTACAAGGTGAAACTCTAGACCACATTATGATGAACACCAACCTTTCTTCACTTCCTTACAAATGAACAATAAATTATTGAACAAATGTATGCTTGACTCATGAGTGAGTGCCAATTTCATGGACTTGAAAGTAATGAGATAATTAGGTTTGGAAGTCACAAGGCCTTATATAAATGTCTACGGGATCAAATATAGGTTCATTCCCACACATGGTGTAACAGAGAATGTAAAGGCTCAACTTGAATGATATCTTGAGATATTTTTGTTGATGGACACTGTGGTCATATATGTCCTAGATGTTTGGGGAATGCTCTTGTCTAGAAATTTTTCTACAACGTTGGGTGGTACGTTACAAATGGATTTGACTTATTATACTATACCCATGGATGATGAGACTAATGCCCACCTACACAACTTACCAATGAAAAAGGTTCATGTTGAATATCTTGACCTTGAACCAGAAACCAAGGATCCCTTGGAGGAAATATCTGAGAAATTCAAGGATTCTCATCTAGGGTTTTGACCAGATGACCTCCCTTTCGCCCAAGAAGAATATTTTGATGATATAGAGTGGAAAAAAGGGAATATTATCAGGAACAAATAGAGAGGTACGAAGACAAAGAATTTGTCTCTGTCACAATATTGAATAAGAGTGGGAAAGAATTGTTGACTAGACCAAGCCAAGATGATATTCTTACAACAAAAACCTAGCCCCCTCCCTTGAAGCAATATACCAGGGTAATACAAGGAACAATCGACCTTAAAGGAGGGGATTGCAAACAAGGATACTTGGTCTTAGAGTGGGATACAAGAAAGGGACAACCTGATACACATAAGGAGTTTGGGAAATTTTGGCTTTCCCCCCCACAGAATTTAAGAGAAGTATGTCAATGATTCCTACTACCTATCCACATTGTAGGGAAGGAGACACCCACTACCCATTAGTGGATCCCTTATCAAGCCCCATCATGGGGAAGAGACTTGAATTCTTGAACTAACATAGATTAGTGTAGGTTATGTCATTTGCATCTTTCATTTCATTTGTATATATATTGCATCCTGCATTTGTGCTAGTATTGTCTTGCATTTTTCTTATATATGTATTGCACACTCATGTGTATATAATGAATACATGTTATGAAATTTCGCTCAATCATTGAAAAATATTTCTTTTTCATTTTGTAGCTAAGATTTTTTTTTCTTTTTCAACATGGTTTTGGATTTATCATTGATGCCGCTGGATCACATCCATCGACATATACTTATAAAGGGTGTTTTTATTTGAAGTGGGTGCATGATTGCAGGTCTTGGAGAACCAAATATGTTGAGGTTCTCATGTTTTCTATGGTGAGCACATGTCCCCATGTTGGAGCTAGATGTTACCCCCCCATCCCCAGGGATAATTAGAGGATATCATGTCTCGTGGCCCACAATGGAGAACATGATCCCAACCATGATTATTATCATGTCTACAGATGACATCCCATCAACCCCCCTCATTAACCTTTACAACTACAGGTCAACCAAGGATCATCACATTCATGAAACATAGAGTATGGGAGATGGTAAGCCATAATCAACATAAGGTAGGTTATTCCTTCTTTCATGCAAAGTGTTGTGCTTAATTTGTTGGACATGTGGACGATGATATTTTGTTGAAGTTGGATAATGGATCACTAGTTTGGGAAATTGTGTTAGTTTTCTTGCTTCACCTTGGTGGTAAGATTTTGTTCCTTAGTTGTGTGTTGTCACCACCCAAGGGAAAGGGGTACTACTGAGGGGACCTCATAAGGGTAACGTTTCATTCTACACCAAACTTAACACTTTCCATCCTGGAGCCTCTCATAGTGTACTAAAATTTGGTGATGGATCATGGTCCATTATCTCATGAGAAGAGGGGATGAAGGCCCAAAGGTTGATTGCAACAATTGATAAAAGAATAAGAAGATGATGCCAAAGAAATAAAGAAAAGATAGAAAAAAGGACTAACAAAATCCAGTCCAAACTTGAGCTCTACTCTTTTAGTGCTCGCCCCAATCCCAAATAACAATGCTACAACTTGAAACCTTATAAAGGGGAATTAAAAATATAATAAAGTGGACTAGAAAGATGGTCGATAAATGCGTTTGGGAAAAATAACACGTAAATATGGGGTAACTCAAGAGAAGGTGCACCTTCCACAAAGGTGATCATAGATATGTATTAAATGACACCATAAGCCATGAAGTAAGCCGTAAAACCATATCAATATCGCACTTAATATTGAAGGGTTTTTACTTTCTTTGTCACTCTTGGGACCCATCCCTCTACTCGAGTTATTTTATTTCCTGTCTAGGTGGCACCCCCAATAGGGTTGGATGAAGGCCCTCCCATACTTAAACTTGGTAACTCACATGGGGTCTTGGGATGGTGTGATGATTGAAGGGGATACTGAGGTTAATTATCTTACATGGCTTGTATCTTGAGTTGCAGTTTAGCTTGCATGTTTTAAGGACTAATGTTTCTTATGAAATTTGGATAACCATGTTTTATACTTTGACTTATTTTGGATGGCCCTAACATGGTTCTTTGAGGGACATCTTTGGATTGTACCCATGATGTTTTTCCTTTATTGCAACACTTTGGCACATGTGATGGAGAGTAGTGGGTCATCCAGTGACTCACCAACCTCATACATTGGCTCTCACATCCTCAGAACCCTAAATTATAGAAAAATGGGATTAGTAGGAGCAAATTTGGTCACAATGGCACACATATGGGATGAAAGCTCCATAGGCTGGGAAGATTACCCCAGGATTTATTTTTCACCAATATCAGAGACATTGCAAAAAAATATAGTCAGAGACAACATAGAGATGAGATGCATCTCCCCAGGACCTGGACGTAGCACCTAGATCCTGGACGTTGGCTTTATTATGATGATGACATCACCTTCTTGGGTATGACGCAACTAGGGTTTGATGCAAACATGGGGTACTGATGATGCATGGAATGAAATTTGGTGAGGAGAGACATCACTTTCTCCCACCTTGCTTTGGATTGATGCCACATGGCCTCTGGATTGATGCAACATGGCCTTTGGAGGTCTTCTACTTTCCCAAGAGACCTTGATGTCTCACACATGTGGGATATTCTGATTTATTTTTGCACTTTTAGCATTTGTAAAGGGTAAATGAGGGTTAGTCCCCACTTAAATTGAATGCTATGTTATGTTTGTTGAAAAAAGTGAGACACTAGGCATCATATATAAAGGCTAACACCCATTTCATTTTTGGATCATCATTCTCTCACTTTTGTGAGACACTACTTCTGAATTTTTCTCCCTTTTTGGGGTAACTAGCTCTTCTCTCTCATGTGCTATTCTTGGAAAGGTGTCTTATGGATGGTTTTGCGGATTTTGGATGGATATTTATGCAATTATGGAGAAACTCTCTTGGTTTCTTGGATGAAGTAATTAAATTTCTACAAATTTTGTTTATGCTATTAGTGTTTATGGTGAAATTGCTATTTTTTTGCAAAAAGTCTTGTTTAATGAAACCCTAAGAGAGGAACATAAGTGCTTATTCCTCTCACAAGTTGATATAAGACCTAAAGCCCAAATGTTCTTGCACCTTAGGGTTTAGATCCTACCTCTTGGTTTCAAGTAGGTCAACCTTCAAGATTGATTGAATTGAAAGAATCCAAACCCTAAAATGCACTAATCTAAGAAGCAACTCTCTTGGTGAGATGGTTGAAAAAATGTCTCTCTGAAAACTCTCAAGCACCCTACTAATTGTACTAACTCTAACCCTATAAAAATCATTAAATAACTTGCTATTGTTATAAAATATTTGCTACAACCATCTAAATTAAATTAATTTGATGCATACACTAATCTATTGGTGGCTTAACTCACTCATAAATAACATTTAACAATTGGATAATATTCTATTGGATGTATGCTTAATTTTCATGTTCAATTGTGGTGTTTTTGAGCATTTATTATTGTTGATGTTACAAATTACTCATTGTTGTTATAAGACTGTTTTATTGATGCAATTTGCAACAACAGTAGAAATATAACTTGTCTAGTGTCTAAAAGAGGTCATTATTGCATACTTTAGCTTGAAAATTGTTATATAGATTCTTTAAAGTGTTCTTGTTTGGGGAAGGTACCGAATAATATTCATACCTATTCACTTTCCTTTACCTAGACCAATCATCTGTTGATCTAATGGTGAGACATTAGGACATGGGCTCATATGTCATCATCGAGGCCACTAATAAAGAATTCCTGGAAGAAGGTATCAGACATACCCCCTGTTCTAAAAGCCACTTGTTCAAAGGAAGTGATATAATCTTCCAATATGCCAGACTGTTTCATCTTGGTAAAATGGACCAAATGATGTGTTTTGGTGTCAAAGTGTTCATAAATATATGCAACAAATTGTGTCCAAGCAACATACCCTTTGTTTGAATTTTTATGCCATTGCCACCATTGCCAACATTCATGATCCAAATTAAGGACACTGATACAAAGCTTTTCCAAATAATCAGTAATGTCATGTAGGGAGAAATAATGTTCCATTTGAGTGACCCAACCTGTGGGATCTAAGCCATCAAATTTATTCACATCCACTTTGGGAAGACAGTTCACTATGGGGAGGGTTATAATGAAAGGGAATGGAATGGGAGGAATCAATTCCTTTCGGGTTATAAGTGTTGTGTTCTTTTCACCACTTGAATGAGAAAAAGAAGGGAATTTGCAAGTCTAGTTGGGTATGCTAGACATGACATAGGTTAGTGTATGAATCAAATGATTCAATCACATGAGATAAACAAACAACTAAGCTAACAACAACTAAAGAAATAACTAAAGAAACAAAACTAAAAGGCATAAGGAAGTTAGAACCAAAATCAATCAAACAAATGACCAATAATCATGCCACCAATGGAGAAGTATATTAGTGGGCAAACAACGCAGAAAAAGGGGGACTTATGGATCCTCTCTTCCTCCTTGGGAGGGATCTTGAGTCCCCTATGTGAGATCTCTTCTTACAAATG
Source organism: Picea sitchensis (assembly GCA_010110895.2). NCBI lineage: Eukaryota > Viridiplantae > Streptophyta > Pinopsida > Pinales > Pinaceae > Picea > Picea sitchensis. The sequence goes on along the minus strand of SNQJ01S0016841.1, from coordinate 87,446 downwards.
GTAAACTAGAAATAAAATGGTGAAGAAATTCAAGCTTATTCCCTCAAGAGGTGAGGTGAATAACTTAATGAGATGATGCTAATATGCTCCAAGAAGAAAAGAGATTCCTTGTAGGAGAATAGAGGTAGCATAACAATACAATGAGATTATTGATGTATTAGTGCACCCATGGCCTCTTTTTATAGAAAGTCTTTGAGGCAATATCCAACCGGTCTTAGTGTGAACAAGGGGCTCTTTAGGGCACCCTTAGGTATTTGACCAACCCCCCACTCGGATTTAGTTTGGATTTGAGGGTCAAATAAAGTTGGGATCTGGTCCAGAAGTGGGTGAGGGGCCAACAAGAACCATAAATGTGTCGTTCACAAGAGTGCATGGATTTTCTCGTACACAGTTGTGCATCGGGTGCATGTGCGCTCTTTTGGCTTCTTTGGCCTGCGCACGTGCGTGTGCTTCCTGTAGTGTTTATTTGGATGCTAATTTTTTAACCAGTTGTATAGTTTATGCCTTTTGAAAATGCATTTTAGGGGTTGCAGGTGAACTAATAGGTGTTTGGAGATGTTGTATTCCTGTAACCATTTGCAGATGAAATTTCAGTGATAACAGATACCCCCTGATGTGTGAGGTTAGGAGCATACGTATAGCCAAAATGCATCAATGTTTCTTCTATTGAGAGTACCATTATAATGAAGAGTGTTGATAGGAAATGCAAGAGCGATCCATCAGAGGGATAAGGGAACCTGTGGGACCCAAACCTTTCTCTAGGTAGGGGAAAATAAAATCTGTATACAAATGAGGTGGGCATGCCCTATGCTCGTGTCATGTAACTCAAAAATGTATGACAGTAATTGAAGTTGTATGATGATGTAGTCTGTAGATAACTACAACACCCTCTGGGGCGGTTTGATAATGGCAGATGAAAATTATGATGGTGAACATACTTTGAACAGAGGCAAGGATGTCGGTAGGAAGTGGCGATGACTCGTAGGCATTGATGGCCTAACAAATTCAGAGTTCTTCGGCTAGTATAAAACAACTACAATAGTCACATAGTAATACCCACCGTAACATGAGAGTGTGTTGACGTCGAATGTTATGGGGGTCAAAGATAGTAGAGAGAAATGATGGTTCTCTCTGTGCTGTCCGAGACTCCTCACTGTAAAGGTAATGAGAGTCAAGATACTATCGCCCATCTGGAAACTGTGCTGATATCGACAAAGAGGGAGACATGACTCCAAGAAGCAAAAAGGGATTCGTGAAATCCACTGGATAAGATCAGGAGATGATAAGGGACATGGACGAAGTCAAGATGCAGTGAGACACAAGACTATCCTTGGTTGGGGATATATGTAAAGGGTGAGTGGAAACAACCTGTGAAACTTGATCTAGCGTCAGGGGGGCGACTAGACATGGTTAAAGTGTGCCAGAGGCATGAAAAAGTGGAAAAACTCAGAGATCAGGGGTACATGGACCATGGGATACTCATGGTTGATGGAAAATGTCAATAGGAGGAGACAAGAGTGAATGCCCTAACCAAGGATGACATGGGTTTCTTTGCCGAGAAAAATAAGGTCTCCAAGGGAGACAACAAAAAGCTATGTAAATGTTGGAAACAAAGGCTTTTGTAGAATTGCCAAAGAAAAAAAGAATAATTTGGGATGAGTGTACAGATATAGAAACGGGTTCCCCAGTGCAAGATGGCTTGGTCTGTGAGGGCACACATTGTGTGGAGAACTGGTGGAGGGTGGGGGCCCCATGGGTAGGTTTCTGTATGAGGTAAATGAATGGAGGACAATTCACAAATGGGAAAACTGATTGTGGATGAAATGGAGGGTGAATGATACTGCAAAGGTGCAGTCAAACTAGCACTATGATGAGATAACCTGGGAGTCCATTTGGGAAAGCTAGAAAAATGAGGATAAAGAGTATGTGGGTGATTCTCGGAAATGCGTAAGATTATCAGGAATCCCATCCCTAGGGGGTGGGAATAGCATGAGTGTCAAAGTGCCAAGGGGGACTATGAATGGGACAACTCATGTGGGGAAGAGTGCTACTGGGTGACAATACCGAAATGCAACGAAGGTGATAGTACTGCAAAGCTAGATGGGAGGATCCTACAGGAAAATGTCGGAGGGTGTGACTAGGAGATGCAATTGATATTCAAAGGGAATGATTACATGCCAGTGTCGATCATATACTTGAAGGGGCTACGCTGCGTTGTGATGACCAAGTACATGCACACATTAAAACTGAATACCTGACTTGAACAATATTTGAAGATAAAGAACAAATAACAACTATTTGATAATTTTGAACATGAGCATGTGTACCTGGGCATGATGTGAGAAAATTGCTCCCCTGGGGGCCGGGTGCAGATGGTGGCCTAGGGAATGTGACTGTGTAGATGATGATATGTTGATCCCATGGCTAAATATGGATCGAAAAATAGAGACTCTAAGCTCCTGTAACTGAGCGTGGAAGTTTGGAAAAAGGGACAATATATAGCTATGGGGCCCACAATGCCACCTCATTTGTACCTGCAGACATAGTGAGTTGACGAGAGGTTTTTCAAGGAGATTTGGAGATTACGGGAGTTCGAGTTGATTGATCCAAGATTTGCAAGAGCCAGGTTAGTGGTCTCATCCTCCTGCATAATAGATAGGGTTTATTTTTTGGGCAGGGTTGTACATATGGTCGTACTATAGGTTTTTGTAGGGGTGGGCCCACCAATGCGCAAGAGAAGGAAGGATACCCATGCTAAGATGCGCGGGTATAATTCCCTCTCCCACACATGATGTGTGGTTGTGTTGAAAACAACTGTGCAGGGTGGCGTGTGAGTGGGAAAAATAGGTGTGCATTAGGTGCACGCCTGTTCAAATTACAGCTACGCATTGTGCACAACTATTTCTCATGTAGCTACACATTAATGGGCAACTGTGTTAATAACAGGCGTGCATGAATGCACACCTATGAGGGTGATAGATGCACATTGATGCACATCTATTTCTTTGACATATGTGCAACTGTGCGAAGAATAGTCATGCATGTGTGCGTGCCTGTAGGGGGTGACAACCACGCACTTGAGACAAAGATGGGGTTTGGAAGAAAACTTGTATTTTTGAAGATATTTTAATGATGATGATGGGTGATCAAGTGTTGTTGGTGTGAATGCAGGTGATCAACTTAGTATGTCATTCCATTGGAGAGAGTAGGACTAGGAGCACCTCAGGGAGGCAGTGAGAGATGAGTCGGGCATTCAGAGACTTTTGGCATCCTGTGGGTTGCTGAAGTTCTTCGACTGCCCACTGATATTGGCATAGGAGTACCTGTTATGGTATCTGATTTCTATGTGGAGAACTGATCTGCAGTGCTTCATTGTGCGAGGGGAGCATTTGACATTCTCAGTGAGGGAGGATTTCTATTTCTTGATGGGGCTCCCTTTTCGGGGGATGGCCCTACCTGCTGATCTCTAGTTGCCAACGGGTGTACACTTGGTAGACGTGGCACAGAGGTATTGTTCAGGACTGAACATTATGTCAGGTTCGGTTGTCCGTATCGAGACGATGGGCGATTTTTTGCATCAGTGTATAGCCTCGATGATTGTGAGGATCTACGGGTCCTTAGCTGACTCTCCAGCAGTTAATTGAAATTGATTGATTATTATACGAGAGAGTTTTGGATAGGCATTTACTCCTCTTGGGGTTCATGATACCATGCATATACCAAGATGATGGGCGGTCTAACCAGTTCCATATTTTGACTACAGTGATGACTTTTCCTTTGAATCAATCTGGTAGCATAGTTTTTACAGACGGGGAGTGCCCATATTTACTTGAGAGTGTTTTCACCCGGCCAGTGAGCTTATAAACCCACCGAATGATGATGTAGTGGACATCCCGATTTTCATATGACATGGAAATTGGGGAGGTGACCACTATTTCCACGGCTACTGCTTAAGCGTGTGTGGCACCATATGCCACAGTTTGTACTGCGGTTCCCATATGGTGGTATGGACTTTCGGCATGACCCGAATATGATTTTGCCTCTTGGGGAGGATTGGGACTAGAGAAGTATGTTGGTGTACTTTATGTTTGTGATTTTGATAGTATATATCATATGTTTATATATGGATGGATCCAGATTCTATCATTTGTTTATGTTTTTGATGTTAAAATGAGGTCCGAAGCGAGTTGGATTTGCGAGCCGGCTCGTTAGGGGCAGTGAACCACATGGTGACCACAGTTAGGAAAGAGACATCGGAGGATGAGTGCAAGGAAACCATCGAAGAAGCATAAATTTAGCCGATCGAGGTGCACAGCCATCACATGCATACGAGGAAATGGCGGGGATTTAGAGCATTTAGATCGCTGGTTGGAGGTAGGTATGCAGGCGTGCCGAGTCCCATCTAGGATGAGAGAGTCACAGGCGGTGTGTGGGTAGACCCTGCGAGTTGCAAACCACGATCCACAAAGCTGTAAGCGAGAGCAGGTGGTGAATGACTACCCTCAGGACACAGAGGAACCCCCATCTGGCCAGGCACCTCCCCTCTGAATGGGGAACTAGTGTTGGCGCTTTGGAGGCACCATGAATGCTATGTTGTAATATTTTTGTATTTATATAGGCACCTTAGAGCTACATTTTGTATAGGGGAGTGTGACACCCATTTTGTACCTATAGGGGTGAGGGGGGCTCCTTGCCTAAATCGATGTATGTTGTACTTTTTGTGAACATTGATGACACATTGATCTATTTATATATATGATATACATGTTTGAGATCACCACGATGTTTACATGTGATGATATTTTGTTATGTTTTATGATGTCTAATCTATATCTTGTGTGAGAGTTTTGATAGGTTATGTATGTGTGATGGTGTCTTGATGTCATAAATGCCAATATAATACTAGTTTAGCCATGTTATCTGCTATTTGATTGATTGTCATGGAATATGTGTAAAAGTAATAGAATCAAAATGTTGAGATAGAGTCTAACTACTTTGGGGTATTTCGCGGAAGAGCAGGATTGCGAGATATGATATACATTGTTGAGTTGTGGGACAACAAGATGGGAATCTAATAAGAATCTAAGGTGACGAATGTGATGGTGGCAGCAGTGACAAAGCCAATGACATGTATTATGCTTGGTTTGAGTTTATTAGAACCTAAACATGCTGTTGGAGGCTTGATTCATGTGAGGGGTATAAAGGGTCAAAAGCGGTGAGAGCGAGATTAGATCCAAGCTGCTAGCTCTGTCCCAGTGTAAGCGATGTAGGAATGAAAGAATCTGTCAATAGCATGAATGGTGGGTCAGACCTTAAGTCATGGAGGAATAAAGAAGATTAAATACTCTGAAATGTGTACAAAAGAAAAGATCCTAGTGTAGGATATTATGTAAGTAAATTTTTTTTAAGTACAACTGTTGATGGGTTCTTTGAAAGAGAGGCTAGAGGCCGGGATGTATGCACTTTTAGTGAGGTAGTGTTGGATGAGGTAGGGTCCATGCCATAATGAATCTAATTTCCCATGTTGAGTGTGAGCGATATCATAGGCTGGGATGATATCTCCTTCATTGAATGATGGGAGGTTGACATGTGGAAGTCCAAGGTGGATTTAGACCATTTTTTAGTTGCCTCATTGTTCTGTAAGGAAGACTGAAGATATTCATCTAGTGATTCTAAGTTAAACAAGAACTGCTCCATTGGAGAAGTGTCAATTAATAGCTCGATGGAAGTGTGTAACATGGGAATTTCACTCTCGATAGGGAGGGTGGATTCAATCCCATGGACAAGATGAGTCAGTGTAAAACGATGGTATTTTTATTTGTTATGCGATAAGCCCATAATGCTAAAACATATAGTGCAATTGGTTTTATACTTGTTGATAGTGTGTTGGGGCTTTGAGGACTTTGTTAACAACCTAGACCCTACTCTGTTGGTAGGAGTAATAGGAGGAAATGACTCATGGGAGAAACCTAACGAGAGTTTGAAAAAGATATCAATATCAAAGTGTTTACCATGATTGAAAACTAACTGTAGAAAAACTTCACAAAGCCAATTAATGACGTGTTTGAAGAAAAAATGCGTTGTTGTGTGAGTGGTGTTGTTGAAGGTAGGCATGGATTATACCCATTTAGTGGTAATCTGTGATGTAGTTGTGTCCATTTCTATATGGAGGGTTGCAAGTCATGAATTCTATGCCCGATTTGCATAGGGCGAAAATATTTGGATGTAGAAGGCAGATTGGGCGCTTCGTTACCTTGTTTACATAAATCTGGCATTTGTTGCATCGCTTAACAATCTGGATGTAGTCATGAATCAATGTAGACGGAAATCAAACAGATGATTTTTTGAAGCGTTAGGAAATCCACAGAGTGGCCATGGCTATTTCTGGAAATAGTTCAAGAACCTCACATCTTCCTGTCGATGGTCAAACATAAATGAGGTATGAATGAACCAAATGGGGTATAAAATGTCCTGCGATGAGGAGGTATTGAGGGGTTTGATGGTGAATGTGTCGACGATCATCCCATGAAATATTAGACCCAAACTTCTGTGTCCTAAGGTATACGAGAAGGTCATGTACCAAGGAGTCATCAGAGGGGATGAGGAAGAGGTGGTCGGGAAAATCTATATTGATGGGAGAACTTGTGGCATCTGAGGGAAACATCGTAATGAGTTCGGCGAGAAAAAGTTATTTCTTGATTTTGGGAGTTGAAAACTAGGAGTCATATTCTTGATGATGATCCATCAAGAAAATTTACTATTAATTTTCCATCGACTAAGCAAATACTTGCATGGGATTGGAATCTGCTACAACTTTAGTAGTGTGAAGCAATATATAATGACACATTTTCTGAACTGCAAGGACAACTACAAGAGAAAGTTTCTCTTCATGATTGTATTTGAAAGGTGGCCCAAAGAGGTTTTTACTAACATAGTAAATAAAATGCTTTCCACATACGACCATCATCCCCTAGTTGGATGTGAACTCCTGCTACTGAGACGTCCGAGGCCAATAAGTAGAGGATGTGGATTGCGATCATAGTCAGGTGGACTGATTAAAGGGGCATGGGAGAGCGCTTCTTAAATCATCAAAAAGTGGTTTGGGCATGTTAGGTCCCATCGAAATGAGATATCATGGCATAGTAAGCAAAGGAAACCATGGGTGCGAATGGCGTAGTCTAGGACAGAAACACCGAATAGAAGTTGGATTTCCTTGTAGGCTCTGCAGGTGGTGCAAATTCCTAGGTGGTGGAATTTCTATGATAGTTTGGACCATGAGGGTTAAGCTGTGATGTGTTGGGAGGCAATTGAACCCAAAGGAGGCATATAGCTGATGACACAAATACACACAGGGGTTTAAGCGGATATTGTACTATAGACATCATTGAAAGACGACCCGTAAGTCATCTAGATGTTGAGTTTGTTTCTTGGACCGAGCGGTGAGGTTGTCCAAGTAAGTGATAATGATGTGAGTGAGATCATGGAAAATATAAGTCATAGCCCATTGGAATGTCTTTTGTGTTCTTGAGTCCAAAAGTCATGACATGATAAGAAAAATTACCCAATGGGGTAAATCACAGTTTTATACTGATCCATTGGATGGATTTGGATTTGGTGCCTTGAGGAGAAACCATCCATGAAGGATGAAACACCATTGGCACACTGATCCTTCGATAATTTAAATTCGATGAAAGGTGTAGGAAGTTATCTTTAGGACAAGAATGGATTTGAGATTAGAAAATCGGTCTGAATAATAGTTCCTATTTTTGTTAATGGGGGCGGGGTTTGGAAACCCATGGCGTGTATGCGATGGGGTATATGAACCCTGCAGCAGGTAGTTTGTTAATCTCGATTTTGATGGTCACTGCTTTGGATGGGTGTAGTGGGCATTTATTTTGTATTACATGGGTGATATCGCTTGTGATAATGCAGTCGATGTTCAATGATAGGGGATGGTGGGCATTTTACGTATATGACCAAGCAAAATATTTAATTATTTCTGAAGGATTTACATGAAATATGAGTTTCGGGGGAGCATCTCTGTGTAATGAGTGATTTATTCTATGATCCCACAGTTTGATTGAAATGTCCACTTTTATGGTTGGGGAAATTTTGGCCATGTTGTCTTCTTCAAAAGCATCGGGGTAGGGATAGAGATTGTTGAACTAGTCTATATGCCTTGATGGAATGAAATCCTTTGTTTATATTGCGCATATGGAAAACGGCTAGAGGGTTAAAGGCTCTGTGAGGATAAGAAGCACTTTCGATGATGGAGCACATTCAAGGGGAAATCAGGGAGTGAGTTCCTCTAGGATATCTTCCTCGCAGTGGAAAATCCGAGAATATAGGGGATCCGGAAAGTAGCCTTGGTGATAGTTACGTGTGGTTGTCTTGGGTGGGGAGAGATGTAGGAGGAGGTATTGCAACTATATAGTGCGATGGTGTTGGACATAAATGATGTCTGGAGCAGCTGTAGTTTAGAGGCAATATTTCACAGAAATGAACAGTGGGGATTTGGGAAAAATCTCGAACTGATCTATCCATGAGCCATGGAGAGGTGGGAAAGTATATGAGGTTTAGGGGAGGAGATGTGAACAATTTATGGAGAAGGAATAGGGAGAATTAATTACACATCACAGGGAAGTGGGTGGTTGGAATATTTTAACATAGAGGTCATTGATGATACACATTCAATGATCCGCAGGGACAGAGATGCATGTGAAATAATCAAGTGAGTCACAAAGAGAAACAAGGGCACCTCATCCATTCATTAACTGAAGTAGTGAAATAAAGAATGTCAGTGACATGGGTATGATGATGTGGTTGGAGGGAGGGTCTTACTAAAAAAGTTTGGTGTCTGCCATTGCATTAATGCACTTGGCCAGGTAACATAGGAAATGATGAGTGTATTGTACACTCTAAAACAAATGGCTTTATATGAGAATTTGTTACGCATCCCTTTACTGCACATATAGTAGGGGACGGTGGTAGTACTAGATTGTGCTTGGTGAGCGTAGTGGTGTGTGGTTGCTCTCAGGGAGTTGGATCAAATTGCGTAGCTTCAGAGAGGGAGATATATTTGTGGGGTGTCCCTCTCTCACGGAGTGGGTTGAACTTCTGGGAGGTTTATTTAGGATATTTATACACTTAGGTTTTAGTTAATATCTACTTGGTCTATGTGTCATTAGGTAAAAGTGTGTTTTCTAATTGTGTTTCTTTAGAGTATGCATTAGTATACATTTGTAGTTAGGAAATCCGATGTAGTCCCCAGATATTCCCAGCAAGAGAGTGATATGCCAGTTCATACTCTCCTCGATCTTAACGACCATTGATCCATTGGCTTAGCACTGATTGATCCATGATCTCTATTTAAAGAATGGATGGTCATTTCTTGATGATTGATTGTGAAAATCTCTTGTAAAAAATCTCTGTAATCTTTTTCTTTGCATTAATAAAGCTGCTCCAAGTGGTCACGTTCGTTGGGATCGTGGATGTGTGTTTCCCAAGTAAGTTTTTCCGCAGTGAAAACATCGGTGTGTTGTTATTTGATTTGGTTATGTGAGTGATTTCTGAAGGTGTTCATCCTCTGTTGGAATACTTGTGTTGTTGTAACATGGAATCAAAACTGTTTAAAGACCGCTCATGTTGTAGATTGAATCGTGGTAGAGTTAACTCACTCCTTATCCATTTACAGCATTTTCATACATTTCTGGAGCTTAGAAAGGACTATTTCACATTCACGTCCAGTACTCGTGTCATTCGGGAACACTTTTGTTTCACTCGAAAAGGTTCCCATTTGCCCAATATACAACCATTACAATCCAGTCGAGGTATAAAGCTTGAATACATATTTTTTTAAAATTTACGCAAAATTTTATTTTAATTTTATTTGGTTTGTATTTTTATTTTCAGGTTGCTACTATTTTAGATCTACATATTCTCTTTTCCATGCACCCTATGCGATCTCAGAAAACTAGAAACATATTGGAAAATGTGCATCTTTCGGGTAGCTAACCGAGATCTAACCCTTGTTGTCATCGAAGCGAAATTTTTTTCTTGTACGAAAAGAGTTTTTTTTAGCGGCGCTCTCAAGATTAGTCAACAACAACAACAACAACAACAACAACACCCACACCCCAATCCTTCTTCTGAACATAACAATATGTTTTACTAGACCATTTAGTTAAAAGTTTGCCTTATTAGAAGTACAGAGATCTTGAGTTCAGAGTCTCTTTTGTTACATTTTTTGAAAAGTTCGTACTTCAAAATTGTAAAGTGTATTTCACTTGTATAAAGTGAATCACTATAAGTAGCTTTATATTTTATTTTAGAGTTATTTATTTTGCATGCAACTTTTTTTTGTTATAATGTAACTTCATTGTAAAAAGTAGTCCCACTTCTCTTTATAAAAATTGGGTCACTTCAACAAGTAACTTACACTATCACGTGGTTGGTTGGTTAACTGTTTATGCTTTTTTTAAAAATGACATAACTCACACATTGGAGATCGTTTTGCGATAACGTTTTTCAAGCCTTAACTTTTGAAATGCTTTCCGTCAGGATAATCAGTTTCAGTTTTTAAATCCACATAATCTTCATGTTGTGGCTTCTAAAAGTATTGTCTTGCTTACCAACAACAGAATTGCTGATAGGTAATGTATGGAGATTTATTGAAGTGAGGGCTTGCGCAGGATTACCTTGGGAGGAAGGGTACTGATCGTAAGAAGGACAAGTGGGATAATAGGAATGTGGTACGTGGACTAGTCAGATTTCCATCTCTCGATTTGAGGTACCACCTTCAGAGATATTGATGACCCCAAAGAATCTTGGGACCACGATTGAATCTATGTTTGGTAAAGTCAATAGTATTCAAAACTGTAGTTAAGAAAAATCAAATCTGGGCCTTGAATCCAAATGATTTTTCTTCACCTTGGAGACTATCTATCTAGGTTTAAAACACTTAGAATTTTATGTAAAGAATGTAAGATAAAGATGGAGGAAAAGGCGTTGCATCTATCTTATTCTTTCTAAGATAGGTAGTGCATATTCTATGTTTATATACCTTTTATATTCTGAGAGAGAGGCTCTATGGGAAGAAGATTATGAAAAACCTACTCTTGAGTCCTTTTGGCCTTCTTTGATTATAGAGGAAGATAAACTTCTACAATTTGGAGTGATCAACTCTACAGGTACATCTAACAAAGCCTCAGTTACACAATAGAAAGATAAGCCATCCCAAGAAAACATCCATTACAACAACAAATAACATAAGGGTCCCAAACTTGCTCAGACATCTTCAGCTCCTAATGGTGAGAAGGGAGCAAAATATAAAAGTAAGAATACTACTTGGACATTGCAACTTTTGTGATAAATATATTATATGGTCATGATGAGTCCAAATGTTTCAAAGATGGCGACTTTAGGAAAGCGATGAAGAAGTATGACATCAATATTGATTCTACTTCTTCTTCTCATGGACATGCACTTTCTTCTTAAGTTTCTCCTTCAATTCAATTTCTACTACTACTTCTTCTTCTAATGAGTGGCTTATTGATCGAGGCATCTTATCATATGGATAGGATAAAACCATATTTTCTTCTCTAAATGAATGCTTACCAAAGAAAATATTTGTTGGTGATGATAGATCTTAGTGTTGGGATTCAGAACAGTTCAAGTAGATAATGGTCATTCAATGATGTATTATGTGTTCCAAGTCTTTCTGTAGCCTTCTATCGGTATATCAAATCACTCTACTCAGGTGAAGGTAAAACCTCGAGTTTTTCACCTCACCAAGTTATAAACAAGGATCTAAGAGATCCTAAGCGTATTCTTATAGCTAGATTGTTGATATTACCGAGGTTGTTCAAGTTTGACCTTTGGGTGATCAACTTTTTTCATTAGTTTTGTTTTCCTTATGGCGATGACTTAGCTGAGCAACTTTTGGCATAGTGGTTTGGTCATCCTAAACTATGCAGCTCATTACGCTTAATTATGTAATCAAAGATGGGTGCTTTTCTTCCTCTTTTGTTTCATGCAAAGATGGTGTTTGTCTCGGTTGTGTTATCGACAAACAACATCGGAACTGATTGATAAGCGTTCCTCTTAGCCGCATATGGGCCCTTTGCGGCTTGTTCAAAGTGATTTGTGGGTACACTTTCTTCTCCTTCTTTTAAGGTGCAATTATTTCTTAACTTTCATGGATGACTTTTCAAGAATTTGTGCCAGGTTTATTTCTTAAAAATCAAGTGTGAAGTTTTTGATATGTTTTTTGGCCTACAAGGCCTTGTAGAAAAGAAATCACGGACATCAAATTCAAAGGTTAGAGCAGGATAATGGAGGCGAATATGTGAACAATGATTTTACATACTTTTACATGGGGAATCCAAATGCAACACTAGCATTCCATATACACCACAAAGCAACAAGATGGTGTTGTTGAGAGAGAAACCATACACACATTAAAGAAATGGCTAATTGTGTGAACCAATCTAAGGGATTAAGTATAAAATATTAGGTAGAAGTTATTAACTATGAAAATTACATATTAAATCCTCCACAAAGGATGTCATAATCTCTTACGGAAGAGGTGGACTAAAATTAGAGCCGGATGTAGAGTCCTTGGGTGTATTTGGCGGTATAGCATGGGCTCACATTCACGATGAAAAAAGGAAAGCGTGCGATAAAAGTGAAAGTGTATATTTGTTGGTTATTGAAAAGAGATGTCCAAGGTTATAGACTCCTTCAACCACATTGTAAAGAAATTATTCTTAGAGATGTTAAATTTGATGAAAATATCTTGGCTTCTGGGCCTAATTTGACGGTTGTGCCTCCTTCAGCCTACGATCCATCTTAGACATTTGTACCTTCTTCGTTCCTATTCTTGTTTCTTCTTAAGATGATGATATTGGGGATGAAAATCCACCTCCACCTGATCACCCTCCTCCAAATGAGTCCTTTGAACTTGAACTAGCACCATCTCCACCACTTCCTATATGGGTCCTTTCAACACGAGAATCAGTTAGTGATCTTGTTGGTGCCCTTCAAGGTCGATTATGGAACACATGTTCACGGTTCCAACAAGCCTCTTCTATTTTGGCTCAAGTTTAGGAAATTCATGATCTAGCGACATTTGTAGAAGCTTCCGGTCATCCAGTTAGGATACAACAATGAATGAAGAGTATCATTATTTAATGGAAAAAGATACTTACAGGATCTTGTACCTCTTCCAAGGAAGAAAACTTGTTATATAAAATAGGTCTATAGAGACTAAAGAGTATATAGGATGGAAGTGTTGAAAGACCCCTGAGAGGGCTCGGTTAGTTGCCAAGGATTTTCCCAAGTTGAAGAAATTGACTATAATGAAACCTTTTCCCACATTAAGAAAAAAATGAATTCCATCCTCGTTCTATCCATTGCATACTCACATAAATGGGAGGTCCATCAAATGGAAGTTAAATCCGCCTTCTTGCACTTACGAGGAGATTTGTAAGAAGAAATCTGCATGGAACCACCTCCTGGCTATGTCGGGAATGACTCTATAGCCTTGTTTGTCATGCTAGAATCTCTTTATGGTCTCAAGCAAGCTCCACACACAGTCTTAATTTATGCAAAATGGATAGCTTTCTTATTGCCTTTGGATTCTCTGATGCCATTCTAATCTAATGTCTATACCAAGAAATCAAAAATCCATCTCACAATCCTTGTCCTTTATGTTGGCGACCTTATATTTACTGGTAGTGATTCAAAACTTTAAACCATGTGAAACCCTGATATGAAGAAATTTGGAAATGATAGACTTAGGCTTTTTGCACTATTTCCTTGGCCTCCAAGTTTGTAAAACCAATGAAGGAATTTTTCTTTCCAGTCTAAGTATGCTTGTGATGACCTTCTTCATAAGCTTTCCACATGGACGATTACCAAACCACCCCTTCTCCCTTCTAGTCCGAAGTCAAGCTACGCCACTTGTACTTCTCCGAAGTTGATGCCACCTATTTATCGTCAGTTAGTTGATAGCCTCTTATACTTGATTCATACCGTCCACGATATTTCCTTTGTTGTTGGTCTTTTTGCCCCGGGTATATGCAAACAACCCATGAGAAATGCATTGGAGAGAAACTAAAAGGATACTTGCTATGTTTGTGATGCAGTTCGGGTTTGGGATACATTGGGTTAGGGGGGACTCCTTTATTGGTTGGTTTCCTAGAGACCCTAATGGTCATAAACTAATTACAAGTTATGTTTTTAGTCTTACTTCTAGACCCGATACTTGGGATTACGAGAAGAAACATGCCCTTTCTCTTTCTTAAGCAAAAGCAGAGTACCGAGCAATGGTAAATGTAATTCAGGAAGCCTTTTGGCTTTGATGGATATTTTCAAAGTTTGGATTCTAGCACCGTGACACATTCTGGTGTGACAATTAGAGTGCTGCTAATCTTACCAAAGACCTAGTTTCAACCTTGACATAGAACACATCGAGATACATGCACTTCATTAGAAAACTCATTCCTTGATCAAGTTATTGAAGTGCTCTTTTTCCTGAGAGAAGATCAAGTTCGAGACATTTTCACAAAGTCTCTGACAAAAGTTTTCCAAATTTCGATCTATGTTGGGAGTTCAAGAAGTTGTCATTAAGGGGGATGAGCTCTAATGCCTCCTTCCTTCTCCTATTGTGTCACTATTGTAAAATCCTTCAATCCTATCCCAAGTTGTTCTTAAGGGGGATGTTAGGATATTTAGACACTTAGGTAAGTAAGATCTACTTGGTCTATTGTCGTTAGGTAAAAGTGTGTTTTCTAGTGTGTTTATTGGTATGCATTAGTATGCATTTTGGATTAGGAAATATATTGATGGTCACGATATGTTCCCACATTGCTAGAGTGATCCGCCAGTTCATACTCTCCTTGATCTGTGGCTGCATTGATGTTGGCTTAACCCGATTGGTCCATGATCTCTATTTGAAGAGCATGGAGGTTCATTGTCGATGATCGATTGTAGAAACTCTCTTGTAAAATCTATTTGTAATATTTTCTTTGCATTAATAAACTTCTCCAAGTGGCCACGTGTTATTTGGGGCCGTGGATGTTTTCTAGTAGGGGTTTACTACTGATAGCTATCGGTGTGTTGATATTTGATCTAGTTATATGAGTGGTCACTGAAGGTGTTTGTCCTCTCTGTTTGAATACCCGTGTTTTCGAACATAAGTGGAGTGGAGGGATATTTATTCTTTCATACGCTAAACATTTGCAGTGGTGTGGAAGGTAGAATTGAAGGAGGTGTGAATTAAGCGTTAGTACTAGAATCACATCAAGATTCCCTCAGTTTTGGGAAGGAGGGATGGTTGAGGAACCATCAGGGGTGGATGAAGATACCATACAAAGATGGTGAACACCATGTTGGAAGAGGTAAGTGTTGCATTACACAGGGTGTACTCTCGATGGGGGGTAGAAGAGGGGAATTTGAGTAATGGCTTGGGGGACTGTCTCCCAAATCAAGATTTGACCACAGGAGGGTGAAATCGGGGATAAGTGGCATCGTAGGGGTCTCAGGGGATTCAGGTTAGGATTTCTGAGTGGGATGTTAGGGAGTGGAGAATCCTCGATTGGGAGGAATAAGTATCCTCGGTTCTATTCCATTGGAAGATATGACACACAATTGTGATGAGGGATGTATGAGCAGAGGTGCTTCATGGTATACCCTAACAAGGATGGGTATTTGAAAATTCAGGGGCCCATATCCATGAGTGGAATTGGAATTAATCCCGGAACTGAGTCGCGAGACAAAATTTAGGATATTGTGATATTGGAGGAGTGGTTAGGCTCATAATATGAAACTTGATCGATGTGATGATTTTCCCATTGTGGGAGAACATCATCGTTTGAAACACAAAATAGGATATTTCCTTCATAACATACATGCCTTCAGCCAAACAAGATTTTGTAATCAAGTGGGGCATCGATAACTTTAATTTTCGAGTAAGGATAGTTTTGAGTTCAATAGGGACATTTTGGAAGAACCCTTCAAGAGAGGATGGTCATCCATCATAAGCTCAAGAAGTGATGGTGGATGGTATTAGCTTAGGGGAACCAAGTTTACGCTAGACAATTTTTGTGGCACATGATGCATGTGGATGCACCTTCATCAATGATACATGTCGATGAACCATGATGTTTAGATTTTTAACTAGTATATGAAGCTACCAAAGCGGTAGAGGTTCCCACAATCCTAGATCAAATGTGATGAGTCTACAATGTCCCGGTTAAGATTGTGCCCCAAGGTGGAAAGCAGGATTTCCTTTGGGTTGGATGGGTTTGGAGTACTTCCAATATCTGGCATGGCTGCGGTGTGCCAAGTCATCGACCAGTTATGTGGTGTGGTAACCTAGTAGGTTGTTGACATTACGTCATGTGGGATCACGAGGAATGTCTGAGATGGGATGGAGGAAGATCCTTTAGGAGCATGGAGATCATCCAGCGATTGTGGTAGCTAGAGATGCTTCCGAGAAGTGGTGGGAGTAGATTAGAGGGCGTGTTGTATTGACGACCGCATGTTTGAAAACGAATCTCTTCTTCATTGGTGAGGATGATATTGCGATCAACTGGATTTCAAGGGTGGATGGGCCCTAGGTTTAGATACTGTCCCATTTGTGGTGGATCAGGATGCATTTCCTACTGGGTATTCATCACACATTAGTTTGGAATAGGGCTTTGCAAAACAACCGAAGGTGGCTGTTGCAAATAATATTGCAGGGCATGCTGAGGGGCAAGTGGTGTTGGAGGACATGGTGCATTCATGGAATATTTCATCCATTTGAAGTCAACAATTTGGGGCAATGGTGAGTATAGTGACCGTGCTCACCACAAAGAGAACAAGGAAGTTTGTACAAAGGGTTGTTGTTGTTTCACTCCCTTGGTGTTTGTTTTGTATTGCCCTTAGGGTTCTAGTTGTGTTGGTTGGTTCCCCGGTAGGTTAGGTTTGTTAGGGGTTATTTCCCCGGTCACCGTTTTTTTGTTTTTGTTTTCCTTTATTTTGGTGTTATTATTCGGTTGATGGGCCATATTTTCCATATTTAGTTTTCAAATTTTTGAAATTGTTGAATGGGAGAGGGATGAACAGTTAACCCCAATGTCGTTGTCCTGGTGGAGGAGCAACCAGCTAAGGAGGACCACGAAATGGAAAATACAGATTATTTATGTGTCCCGATGTGGGGTGTAGGAAAGTATCCCACTTTCCCTTTAGTTCTCAGGTTATAGGATGAGGTAGAAGGGGTACGAACTTGGTTGACGACGGAGTGCATCATGGGTGTCGATGTGGTTCCACTCATGGGTGGAGGGAGGGAAACAAGATATGGTTGATAGGGAGGCGAGGGAGGATAATGGGGGGTCCTCCATATATCGATGGATATTAGGGTGTACCATACACTTAGGTGGCTTTGGAATGTATGGATTGTGGTGTGTTGTAGTACCAATCCATCTGCCGGAATGAAACATCGGAGTTTGTCGACTAAATGGTACGGGCCTCGGGGTGTCAGGTAGTACTTTGTATAAATATCTTGACTGAGCATAAATGAGGTCATACTATTGGGCCTACTGATGGCTTCCTCTTGGTTGGGGAAGGTTGGAGCACATCTTTGGGGATAGATACGAGTGATTTGAGAAACCAAATGAGACATTGTTCTTTGGTGGTTTCTTCTTTGCATAAACTATGTCGTCGATGTCATTCGTGAATGTGGTCGGTGATATCCATAAATGAGTTTTGTTTACATTTAGAGAGAAGTTCTAGACCATTGTCATGATGATAGTAGTTAGCGAAAGAAGGTCAAAATGTTTTGGCCAATGATTCCAAAAGTCACATGGGGCCTAGATTTCGTCCACATACCATTTGGTTGATGGACCTGTGAGTGTACGTTGAACCAACCTTAGCGGATGGAGTCATCCATGATGTTTTTTGAAAAGAACCATAAGTGGAATGTCATGATATGGTTGGCGTGATCTTCCCACCTTTCCTTCAAACTTAGAGATGTAAAGTTGGTTTGGTAGGCATAGCAGACATGTAGGGTCATGCACAAGATAATTTGTGACTTACTTTCAAATGCAATTGTATGTTGAGGAGGCCAAATATGGCATGTGGAGTGGTGGTGGAGAGGATTAGTTCCAGCCATGGTGTTGGCAGGAAAGTTGTGTACTTGACCATGAGGGTGGTTGGGTGGGGGTTGTACTTTGCTTTGAGAAGAAGTTTTCCCCGCTTCCTTGTAAGGAGAGCTAGTAGATGGTTGGCCTTGGGGTGGACCTAGTAAGTGGAACCAAGTTAAGCTGATCCCAAAATAGTAGCCTTTTCGAGGAGAGTGTGATATGGTTGAGCTAGTGAGTTGGAGAAACTAGGTACTCCTCCTAGGATAGGAGGGAGGTTTTGCAAGTGTCTGGAACGATGGGGATTACGTGGGTCCCCTATGATGTCCGACTATAAAAGTGAATGTGTGAAAATGGTGATGAGCAATAGAACAGAGACTTGTATAATTTGGACCTTCACAATATATATCACAATGGTATGTAATCACAAGAACATCCTTACATAAATCAATTTAAAAGAAGCATACACGTGGGTAGGTGTGTACATGCATTATTGGGAGGAACAAAGAAACTAATACCGTGTCCCTAAAAAATAAAGTAGCGTCCTTCCTCTCTCAAAATGGACCTTCCAATATTAGTACTCAACGGTGGGGTTTGAAGCCACCGAAGAGGAACTAGTGAAGGTTGAAACAATTAGTTATAATGAGGAGTAGAGGGTTCATATCGTGGCTAATGCACGCTCCCTCCACAACCATGTCCCGAAGGTCCATTGACGGGATCTTTCCCTTACCAGCGGCGAAAAGAACTCTAAGCGGCTCTTCTATTTCCCTGTTGGGAAATTATCACTACAACAAATCATGGCAGGATCCTCCTTGAACTTAGGAGATCCGATTTCTCACTATCATGAATCCAATGGTGAGCGTTGGTCTCTTGAATCCCTCAAACCAATGAGTCAGCGGCCCGGCTTTTCTTTTCCCTTCGGGATTTTCTCTATCGTGATTTTGGCGAACGCGATGTCGAGTAACTTGTATCCACGACTCCCGATTCCTGATATGCCAAAACTCCATTATACTTACCCGAACTTTGAATTTTCTTGTGGTCCTTCACCTCGCCGGGACTTAGGACTTACTTGTCTCCTTGAATCTAATGCAGAGAAATATTTTGGGACTTCACCCTCACGAAACTCAAGCTTGGTCATTTGAAGTGACTTTTTATCAAAGGTGCACCACATATCCTCGGCTGACTCCTCTGTAGCCCACAATCCCTTTAACTTCGGGATTTGGCGTTGCGTGATTTGTGATTCCCGTTACAAGTTCTTGCGGGACTTGACCTCAACTCGATACAAGTACCCGCGTGTAAATCCAACGACCCTTGTGGTTTGGATCTACAGTTATACTCCTCCTAAGCTTAGAACCTCTCGACGCTTTCGCCGTAAATTCCCTGCCTCTGTGAGATCTAGCGACTCACGCGAAATCTGCCAATTATCCTGAGAGAATTGGCCGTCCGTTCCTTCCTTGGGCTGACTCCTCTGTGGCCCACACAATCCCTTTAGCTTTCGGGATTTCGCGTTTCGTGATTTGTGATTCCCGTTGCAAAGTTGCGGGACTTCGACCTACGAAAACCCGATACCAGTATCCACGTGTAAATCCAACGACCCTTGTGGTTTGGATCTACAGTTATACTCCTCCTAAGCTTAGAACCTCTCGACGCTTTCGCCGTAAATTCCCTGCCTCTCTGTGAGATCTAACGGCTCACGAAATCTCGCGAATTATCCACAGAGAATTCTGACCGTCCGTTCCTTCCTTGGAAAATTGTCCTCCTGCGGCGCAAACTTACGATGCCTTCTTAATAATTCCCTGCGTTGTTATTTAATAGGTTTGAAGACCTTATCCTTCTTGAGCTTTTCCACGGCTTCCAAGTCCTCAGAAAGAAACCTTTGCACGCACTCCTTGCGACAAACTTTCAAACACCTCTAAGTGTTGAAACTCCTTCAACCCTGTGCACTCCAGCGACAACAGTCTCTCAACCCTTTTCTCAGATTTGTGACTCTGAGACTTTACTTGGCCTGCGCACTCCTTGCACGGATCCTGTATCCCAAATTCACTTCTGGGTGAATGAGAGCAAAAGTTACCCTATCTGAACTCTCTGTCAACGCACTCCTTGGGGACAACTTCAACTGCACTCCTTGCAGGAACTCTTTCTCAGATAGAGAAACAATTGAAACTCATTTCTACTTCCTCTCAGACTTCAAACTCAAAACATGAAATCATATACACAACATATAAAGCTACTGTATAATAGGAAGTAAACATTCATGAGCATAACATTCAACATACATACACAGAGAACAAACACGACGCCATGAATTTGAATCAAAGATTTTTCTATTAATTCAAATATTTGTACATGGGTGTTCTTACACAACTCTCTGCATGGTATTCTTCATCTGAATGCTTCTCCAATAATGTTACAATGTACAATGAGGGTGTCTATATCCTGTTTCCCTCTTGCGCTCTAAAACTGTCTAATCTACACATTCAATTCTACCTACTTACATTTAATTTCATAAATGCCTCTATCTAACACAGACGTGAGCGGGACGCTCAAGATCTATTTACAACATTACAAGTGGGCCTTCAATTAATTATCACACATTTTTAAGGTTGGCGCATTAACTTTATGAGAAATTCAAAATTTGTGCTGGCTTGTTCAGCTGTCCGGTGTCTCCGTGATGGCTCGCTTGATGTTGGCGATGCTCCTGCATCATACTCCCTCGCTTGAAAATTTTCATGGGCACCTGTCCATGAGCTCGCACATGGTCTGTCCATGCTTCTGGATCTCCACTTCATTCTCCCATCTGGCATCTTCAACTGGA
>SNQJ01S0016841.1:11757-26275 GCA_010110895.2 Picea sitchensis | reverse complement strand
TCTCTTGTCCACATACCCGGCCATCCTGAACATCCAATCAAGTCCTTGTTCGAAATCACTAAAGCCTTCAGTCCGATCATCAAGATTATCAAGTCCATGACCGACGAGTCATCGAAGACCTCTGGGTAGTGAAATCATATACTCATATTACACTCCTACCCGAGTTTTGAAGATTTTGAAGTTGTTTCTCGAGCTCTGAAGATATCATCTCCAACCATCAGGTTGAATTAGCTTCTAGAATATGGATACTCTATATGTATATCTTTCTGATTTTGAGATGTAGCTATGCTATGTATTGTTCACGGCTACTCTTTATAGTTATTTGACATGGATATACAGTGTATTTGATTGGCAACCATGGTTCTATTTTATCCCAAGCATGGGTATGCCCACCTCGGTGATACATTTGTTATTTTGCAGACGGCACCTCCCAGTTCCTGATCCTTGGGCTCAATCGTTTGGCACATCAGTAAAGATCGGTAATGTATTTCAGCCATCATATGCTCTTTTTACCTCACACATTAGGGGGAATTTGTTATAACCCTAAATTTCACCACACATGCTTACCTAACATCAGGCCAACTCATATCCCTTCTTTGCCAAAACACTATTGAACAACTCTTTGGAAAATCCTCTTGAATAAAGGCCCATGCGCCCTAATCCATTACTGCACACGTGTACATGTTGGCTGACCCAAAACAACCCACGTGGACCAAAAAAAGCATGAAAAAGGGAATGTTTCCGAAGGAACAAAAAGTTATGGGTGAGTTAACTGAAACTCCCGGCCATGCATGGCCGAGGGTTCATCCAAATACCTAGCTCCTTCTAGCCTATAAAAGAAGGGGTAGGGGTATCATTTGGAGGAGGAAGAATATAGAAAAGAAACTCTGCCCATTTATGTATTCTCATTGTCCCAACCCTTTAGCCTTTCCTTATACCAAAGGAGATTCAAAGAAAAGCACTTGAAGGACAGAAGAAGAGGAGCCCAGGATCAAGTTCAAGGAGCAGTGGTTGGTCTCATATTTTGTAAGTTGACTCATTTTAAGTAATAAAGAGAATGCTTTTCCCGTCCCAATTCATGAACTGTTTATAGTTTGATCAATATATTTTTTGATTTCTAACCCATTAGTATATAAGTAGTATGCATGCATAGTTGTTGCTTGTCTTGAATGCAGGTCAGATTTGGAAGGAGTATTGTGAACAAGTAATCAAGCTCAATGGAGGATCGACATCAAACGCCAGGAACGAGGTAGGTTGATATTTCCATGCATTTACTAAGAAAGGGGGATTTAAATATAGGGATGAAGGTAGAAAGTAATTTCTATTCAGTCATATCTGCATGCAAAGTCTGAACTCTATTTGCTAGTCCGTAGGGTGTTTTTCCCCAACAACACTCATGCCCTTCCTCATTTTTTTGCAGTAGTACAACATCAATTGTTTCCACTGAGGTAAAGGAAAATATGAATAACTCTTTGGTATAGTCAGGGTTGGCCAACACAGGTGCTTCGACTAAATATTGCTTGATTGTTTGGAAAGATGATTTTTCCTTCGAGGACAATTTTATCACAGCATCTTTCTTCAACATGTTAGTAATAGGATTTAGAATTTCAGCAAAAATTGGCACAACATGTCTAAGAAAGTTTATATTACCAATAAAAAATTGGACAACCTTTTTATTTCTGGGGATATCGATCTGTTGAATGGAACAAACCCTCTTGGGATCAATTTTTATGCCTCTCACTGATATGATGTGGCCCAAGAAATTCCCTTCCAGCATGGAAACGTGAGACTTCTTAGGATTGAGAGATATCCCGTACCTTCTGCATTTCTTGAAAACCTGCTCCAAATGCTGCAAATGTTCCTCATCAGACTTGGAGAAAATGGTATTGTCATCTAGGTATATGACCATGAATTTGTCTTTTTCCCCCACAAAAGGAATGTCCATGGCCCTCCAAAAGTGTCCCTTGTGTTCATGAGCCCAAAGGGCATCTTTTCATACATGAATGTTCCCCATGGGATGGTGAATGTTTTCTTTTCTTTATCTTCCTCAAAAACTGCTATCTGGTTATAACCAGAGTATCCATCCAACAAGGAAATTATGTGCACACCTACCACCCTTTATAAAATATGGTCCATCTTGGGGAGGGGTTAATTGTCCTTCAAAGAAAACTTGTTTAGATTTTTGAAATTGACATAGAAGCATATCTCCCCACTCTTCTTCCTCATGGGTACTAAGTTGGCCACCCAGTTTGAATACCTCAATGGTAAAACAATCTTGGCATCCAACATTATTTTTATCTCCTTCTCAATTATGGACATTAACATAGGATTAAATTGTCTAATATTCTGTTTGAATGGCTTGGAGCCATTTTTTAGGGGGATCTTGTGCTGGATGATGTCAGTATCAAATGTCTTTATATCTTCATAGGACCATGAAAAAGTATCAGAAAACTTTTTAATGAGACTGACATACCTGTCTTTTTGTTCTACAGCCAATGCTTTGGACAACTTGATAATCTTGGGATTCTCAGTGGTCCCAATATTTCATTATGTCATCTCTTCTTTTTGATCCTTCATGGAAGTTCCTTTGTAAACATCATTACTATCGAACAATATTTCCAAAGGCACTAGTCCTTTTGGAATATGGTTGGTTTTCAGTTCTATAATATCATGACCAGCCACTGTCTTCAGCATATGAGAATATTGGTGATCTTCTAATTTCTCATTTTCATATTATTGACTTTCTTGATCAATTGAGATATTGGAGAATTCATCAATGGTGTGAAGAAATATCTGCAACTCCAAATCATCACTAAAGACATGTCAGTGCTTTATGTTGTCTGGTATGGTTGTTATGTGTTTGATTTCCACCTGATATTTAATATTTGGGCCAATGGGAGGCATGAATGTGGTGGAAGCTAAGGCCAGAGAATCAACTCTCTGATTATGTTCTATGGGAATGAAAGAGAGGTTAAATGCTAGAAAGAAATTATCGATCAGGTCCCATACCTCATTTTTGTACTGCTTGAGCATTTGTTGCTTATTTTGATAGATATTCCTTACTTGATTGATGAGCAACTCAGAGCCACCAAATACTTCTAAGCAATCAATAGCCAAGTGTTTGGAAGCCCTCAATCCTAATACCAGAGCTTCATATTCATTTATATTATTAGTAGTCTCAAACTCTAGCTTATAAGAGAGGGTTATAACTTCTTCTGAAGGGGAAATGAGGAGAATACCCACGTCGATCCTTTTTTTAATGAAGAGCCATCGAAATACATCTTTCGCACCCTATTCTTTTGACCAGTCATTATTTGATCTCTGCATTGGCTGACTGATATTTTAGGTTCATTGTCATTTAAATGAAAAACAGATGAACCCATCTCATCCTCAATAGCATAAATGGGGTGATTTCTTGGGTTCTGATGATCACTGACTATGTAGGATAACCTTACCTCTCTGTATAGCTTCTTTTGCTCACCACCAAACATAGGAATGGTGGCATATGTGAGATCCATTTTCAATTATCCTCCAACCTTCTTAGCCCAAGTTCTAGATAATAGCATGCCAAACTTTGGGGGAATGTCGGCCACCACAATCTCCATCACTACACTCTTCATGGGTAATTATGTTAGAAAAACCACCATATCTTTTATCAATCCTAGGCATTTTACTTTCTTAGAATAAAAGGAGTACATGTCATGGTAAGGCTTAGTACTCTCCAGACCTAGTTCTTCCATAACAACTTTGGGCATGAAATTGTGAGAGGCTCCTGAGTCCATAAGACAGTTATGCAGGATGTTATCATGGACATTCAGAGATATATAGAAAGGAGGAGAAGCATCAGAGCCATCCTCAATGTGTGGACCCATAGTAATGACTCGATTTTCATCCTGTAGACTAGTGACATCAGAATATATGCTAGAAGGAGTGGGTTGCAGAACTTTCATGAAGCATTTCTTGAAAGGTTCATTTTTTAACAATTCTATCAAAGGGACAGGAATCTTGATTTTTCTCAGCTCATGTTCCATGCTGAAAAAGGTTGGTGGCTTATCAACTTCCTTTTTTGGGGGGGCAAGAGGTTTTGATAGTGGAAATGACTGAGTTTTAGATGGCATGCCTTTATTTGGATTTGGCTTGGGAGGGGCTTCTGCTGGTTTGCCTTGATCAGAGGTGGTGGCATTGGAAACTCCATTTCTCATCCTCAAATCATATTTCTTCTTAGTTTGACCTTGAATAACTCCCTCGTCCCCTATTTGATCATCAAATTGGTTTGACAATTATGCTACCTCATATTCCCGTTGTGTTAAGTAACTGGTATAAAAATTTGTCTCATTGAAAAGTACAATAGTATCGTCTAGAGCGTCATTGTCTACACTTATCTCCTCAATTTGATTGTTTTGGAAAGGGGGTACCACCATTTGATCATCCACATTTCTCCTTTATCTCTACATTACGTGAGGAGAATCATTAGGCCTTTTGAATTGGTTCTAATTTCTATTACCAACCCCTTAAAAGGTTTTGTTTGGCTATTTGGATTCCCATTTTAGCTTAGCTATCTCAAAAGTTAGATCCTTCAACGTCTTAGTCATCTCTTCAAGTTGGGGATCAACTATAGATGGGTTAGAGGAGGTAGGGGCATCCTCTCTCTGTTTTTTCTTCTCTTTATCAGATCTAGTCTTTAATTTGTCTGATTCCAAAATATTAGATTTGACTTCAATGGTTTCTTCCTACATGGATCACAGTGTGGTTGATCTTCTCTCTCTCAGGAGGAGGGATAATTATGCATCAAATTCATTAGCATAAGTGATCTTGGTAGAGGCTTTAGTTTGTTTGATTTCATCTGGGATTCTACCATACATTTTATTGAATCTCTTAGTGAAGTCTAAAATAGATTCACCATTCTTTCTCTTTAGAGCCCCAAATTCGGTGATGTAATAGAGATAATATATCATGTCTCACCATTTCTTTATAAAATCTTCATATAATGCCTCAATATATGCAATGGATACTAGAGGAAGACCTATGATCCATTTTCTGACCTCCCCATCCAGACTTTGTACAAACAACCTCATCCACACATCTGAATAATCAATGTTAAAGTTGTCTACAAAAATGTAAAAGGCTACCAGATGTTCTTCAATAGTTATTTCACCTTTCCCATTATATCTTGGTAGATATTTCATGTAATCTGTGGTTGGTAGTGCATGTAAAACTGCAGGTAACAGTAAGGGTGCATATCTGACAACAATTATGGCATCCATCCTATTAACGACCATGGGTTGAACAATATGAATCTGCAAATTTATGGGAGATACAGGAGTGGATGTTGAAGTGGAATCAAGAGTAGGATATTTCTAAGCCCTGTTGGAATTATGATTCTCACGGCTAGCAAATTCAAGCTACTCATGATGATGGTTTCAAGTATTCTCTCGTTGTGCATCTTTTCCCTTGAGGGGGGGAGTGTATCTCTAAGCTACATTAGATTTCCTTAGTTTCCTTTCTAGCTCATATCCTACTATGTTATTCTCAGGGTTACAATCATCCTTCTTGGCTTTGTTTTTTTCAGATTTGGATCTGTTGAATCCCTTTATGGGCACCAATATTTCTTCTTAAAGTTTACTCAGTGAAGTCACCAGGTGAAATATGGTAGCCTGACTGTGTATGATTTGTTTTCACCATCAAATGTCAGAGCTGGTCAATTTTCGTTCTCCCAGGGAAATATGTTTTGTTACTCCATTCCCTGGAAACGACGCCAGAAGATGTTGGTCCTAAGGTCTACACCTGACTACTAAAGGAAAAATCTAGGCCACCTATCAGTCTAGAATGATTGTTTGTTTAACTTTTTTTTGGTTGGTCAGAGGGTTATTCTATCAATACAAAGGAAAGGTTGGGTTAGCATAATGATATGGATGAGGGCCCTCCTTGGTTGATGGCACACTAATGATAGACCGGTGAAATAATAGAAAACAAAGAGAAACAACAAACTACTCAATGAATAATCTGTTGCAAGAAGTTAAATACTTAAAATATCATTTCAAGAAATCAAACATGTATCCAAACACAATAGCTCCCATAGGTTGCAGAAAAAAAATATTTACCAAAGCATTAGCTGCTTGACAGGTTGCGTATCAGTAAAAATAAGTCATACAATAGTTGAAAGGAAATGAAATGTATGTTGCACAAATAAAAAATTATATTCAATATAAGAATGAAAACACATGAAGATTTTTACGAAACAATGTCATCAAAAGTATGTTCACCAGGTAGAGAGCTTTAATCCATTCATAAAATGGGTCCAACCAGTTTGTTGTATTTTTGTTTCTTCCTCAAACAATCCGACCTTTTCAATATCCAAAAACTAACTATTTAAAAAAAAGTTGCAGAGGTCCTCATCCTTAGGGGACTGAGACCTAAATTAAGCTAAATCTTTGTAAATAAAATTATTAACTGTACTAAGATGTTGAAATTAATCATCAAGAGTGGTTCTTATCTCACACAGAAGACCACTCTTGCATCTAATCTAAGAAAATGTTGGACTTAAACAAGATAAAACTACTACTATCTCTGAGACAAAAATCATGCATGCTGAAGGAACTGAATGGCTGAAAATAGGCCTCGGATTGATAGAGAAGAGCTCTATTTTCAAGCGATGAAATGTCTGCAAGTTGTTGGAGGCTACTGGAGATAACCGGTTGTGTGAGAAAAGCTTGTTGAAGTGCTTCTAGAACTAACTTGTGTTGATCTGTGACTGAGACTGACTCTCTGTCTATGTTTGAGATTTCACAAGCTAAGCGTAGTATGAGTTGACTGTACTCGACTCTTCCTCTTGATTTTGTGGAGGCAGGCATCCAATAGGAAGATGGGATGAGTGGAGATGGTCATCCAATAGGAAGATGGGATAAGGTGACATGTGAAGACAGATGTCACAAAGTGAGAGGAAGTGTGACTAGTGAGTGGGAGGTATCAGGAGTATGGGGTTGGTGACGTGTAGCGAAGGCTACAACTAACACGCAAAGAGAGGGTGGTAGATAGGTTGGGAGGTGAGTGGAAAATAGGTGGCACACAAAGGGAAGGGGCAGCATTGAAAAACCACCCTGCGGTAACTGGAAGGGGGATAGTTGTTAAGAGGATTAGAGAGGGGGGGGTCTGCATTGCTGAGGATATGCCATGTTAGGTAGGGCCCATGGTGGGAAAACCAACANCTTAAAGGTAGAATGGTCGACGGGTCCGATTTGTGATAAAGACCATTGATCTTAAGCATGAAGATCTCCCAGAGAAAAACTCCTGAAGTGGATGATCTACTTCCACATGTCTCTATTGATGTATGGTCCTGATTCAATTCAGTGCTTCGACAATTCAAGATTCGGGTATTTTTATGACTCTAGGTGTTAAAATCTACCCAATTTTGCATTCTCGAATGGACAACAACTGTTGATATGATTTACTTGGCGGATCCTTACCATTGAAACTTTAGTTGTATGCCCCCACATTCTGAGCCCAAAATTTGTTGCTCTGGATTGCTGCGTCATGTGCACGGGCATTCCTTGTTCATACAAAAATACTTGGGAAACCTGTAGTGAGCTCAATCCACGAAAACATGATGACAAGTAATTCGAACCAAACACACCGGATATTTCATCTTTCAAGAAAGACAGAAAAAGGAATGTGCAAAGACTCAAATAGGAAAGAAGCAAACAAGAACCAAGTTGCTCAGTAATGGGAAAATGACTTAACCGACCAAAAAAAGGAAAAAGTTAATGAAGGCATATGGAAAAGAGAGGAGAGGCAAGGGATGCAGGCCTAGGTTACAACATAAATAATCAAAGAATAAATAGTACAGGCTACAAAATTATTATAATCAAATTTTGGTCTGGGTTTCATACTCTACACATTCACCTCAAACATGTCCTTTGTAGTTGTGCTAACTCAAAAAAACCAAGAAGGGGATGAATTCCCTATTGCCTTTATGAGTTCCGGATTACAAGGAGAAGAATTGGAGTACCTTAAATTAGATAATAAATCTTTTGTTGTGTTTAAAGAAGTAAATCATTTCAAACCTTACCTGATTAAGTCCAAAACCAAGGTAATTGTACCTTACCCTGTTGTCATAAATCTTATGACACAAAAGGACTTGGGGGAGAAAAGAGATAACTGGATAATAACCTTACAAGAATATGACCTTGATATTAAGCCTGCTAAAATCGTCAGAGGTCAGGGGTTATGCAAACTACTTGTTTAATTAGTTACCAATGAAACACAAGAAGATGCATAGTATTAAGATTAGAGTCTATTTGAAAGAGAAGTATGTTACATTCCTGTGAACTATGATCAATGGTACTGTGAAATGAAGTATTATCTAACCTATGACACGTCCCCACATTATATGGAAGAGAAAAAGAAGAGGACCCTTAGACTCAAATAAACCCAATATCAACTCATCCAAGGAAGATTATACAGACGTAATTATGATGGTGTCTTTTTGAGATTCCTTGAAAAGGATCATGTCGATAAAGTCCTATCCGAGCTTCATGATGGAACTGTTTGAGGACATTTTGGAGGTGATACTACAACCCATAAGATACTTAGAGTTGGATATTACTCACCTACCTTATTCAAATATTATCATGGGTATGCAAGAAAGTGCCAAGAATGTCAAAAAGCAACTAGAAAGGAAAAAATGTGTGTGTTTCCCCTACAACCTATTATAATTCAACGTTTTTTTCCAACATTGGGTGTTGCACCCTTTTTGTCACCTTAGTGAGAAAATAAGAGGTGCTTACATGCCCAGTTGGGTCTTGCTGAGCATGACAGTTGTAGAGGAAAGAGTTAGAGAAAGAAAAACAAAACTATAAGAAAGAATTAAACTAATAAAAACAAAAATCACAAGCATAGGGACATAGAGATAACAAACACAAAAAGACCCATGTCACCAATGTTTTTAGGCCGATATATTGATGAAATCAAAGCACCAAGAAGAAAGGGGACTGTGAGTCCCTTCTTCCTCCAAGGGAAGGCTCTTGGACCCTCACAAGCTTGCTCTCCTTACAACAAGAAAAATGAAAATGGTGGTGAAAGAACTCCTTGCAAATCCACTCAATGGAGAGGTGGATTGCTTAATGAAATGGTGCCAATGTGTTCTTTGTCAAGGATGGAGTCCTTAAAACAATATAGGCAGCATAACATTACATGAAATTCCTTGAGAAAATGAGATGCATTCCTAGCTTTTTATAGCATTGCTTTGGGATTTTGTGTAACTTCTTTGTAGTGTGAAAAGAGGCCATTTAGGGCATTATTAGGTCTTTGACCAGCCTACCATTGGGATTCAACTCAGATTTGAGGGTCAAATCGGATTGGGAGCTGATCCATAAGTGGTTGGGAGGCCGACCACTTCAATAAATGCACCGTTTAGCAGGTGCACGGATTTTTGCGCCAACAGCTGCGCATCATGCGCGTATGTGTGCATGCTACGTTTTTGTTCCGTGCATGTGCGTGCGCACCCAACTTCTATAAAGCGCTCTTCAATTTTTCACTACTTTGTATAGTTTTTTGCCCTTTTTGAATGCTGTGAGATTAATTTAAGTCCATGAATGACTTCATCACTGTTTGACAATGTTGAGTTCTTGTAACCACGTGCTGACGAAATTTCAGTGATAAAATATGCCCCCTGATGGATGAGGTTAGGAGCATACGTATAGCCGAAATCCATCAATGTTTCTTCTACTGAGAATGTTGTTGTAAGATAGAGAAATAGTGGGATCATTCAGAGCAATCCTTTGGAAGAGAAAGGAACTGGTAGGACCCACCCTTCCATAAGGTGCGTAAAATATACAACTATGTACAAACGAGGCGGGCATGCCCCATGCTCGTGTTATGTAACCCTGAAAAAAGATGACTGAAGTGTTGGTGTAGACAACTGAAACACCCTCAGGGGCGGTGATGATAAAGGCAGAAGACAATTCTACAAAGGAACATACTCTGAATAATAGGCAATGATCACAGAAATAAGTATCGGCGATGATGCGGGCATTGATGGCCCTACCAAGTTCAGAGGTCTTCGGCAAATGATAGAAATAACTACAATAGTCTCAAAGTAAGACCCACCATAACATGAGAAAGTGTTGGCGTCGAATGTTATGGGGGCCAACGACAGCAGGGAGCAATGGTGTTTCACCCTGTGCCGTCCGAGATCTCTCATTGAGTGGAGAATGAGAATCAAGATACTATCGCCCTTTTGAAAAATTGTGCTGATGTCAACAAAAGGGGGACGCAACTCCCAGAAGCAAAGGGCTTCGTGGAATCTACTGAGGGGAGGAAGTGGCATAGGTACATGGACGAAGTCAAGAAGTGGGAAGACTCAAGACTTCCCTTGGTTGGAGGATGTATGAGATAAAAAGTGGCTGCAACCATGTAACGAGGTCGAGTGTCAGGGGGATGACAAGAACGATAATAAGTTGTGCCAGAGGCGGGACAAAGTGAACAAATTCAGAGGGTAGAGGTAAGTGACCTGTGGGGTCCTCTGAAGAGATGGATAATGCCGGCAAGGGTAGATGATAAGTAATGCTCCAACCAAGGGTGACATGGGTTGCGTGTGGCCAAAAGGAGGGAAGCAGGTCGCCAACGGTGACGACAAAAAAGGAGAATGAAATAACTGAAAATAAAGGTGTTTGTACAATAAATAATGAATAATTTGGGGGAAAAAATGTACAAATACAGAAACGGGTGCCCCGGTGTGAAATGAGTGCCCTAGGGAGGGTAGAATTTTCTTGGAAAACTGATGAAGGGTGGGGGCCCCATTGGTGAGTTTCTATATGAGGTAGGTGAAATGAAGATAGGTTTGCAGATGGGAAAACTGATGGTGGATGAAATGAACGGTTCATGATACTGCGGAGGTGTAGGTAAAAAATATAACCGTAAAGAGATAATCGGGGAGTCCATATGGAAAGCTAGCAAAATGAGGAGAAGAAGTATGTGGTTGATTCACAACATGATGAAAGACTATCAGGACTCCCATCCCTAAAGGGTAATGAGGAACAACATGAGTGTCAAAAAGTGGCAAAGGGTGCTATGAATGGGACAACTCATGTGGGTTAGAATGCTATCGGGTAACAGTACCGATAATGCAAATGGAGGCGTGGGTACTGCAGAGACGAGAATGGAGATCCTAGAGGTAAACATCAGAAGGTGTGACTGGAAATGAAAGTGCGATACAGTGGGAAAGACTACATGCCAGTGATGAGTATATACCTGAAGGGGTGATGCCGAGGGATGAGGAGCAAGTACCTGCACATATGAGAAACAAATACCCAAAGTGAACAATATCTGAAGAGAATCAAAGATATGAGCATGTATTAGATAAATGTGACAATGCGCGTGCGTACCTAACCATGATATGAAAAAAGGTGCCCTGGGGGCTCAGGATGAAAAGTGACCTAGGGACAGCTGTGATGAAGGTGGCGGGATGTTGATCCCGTGGCTGAAGACGGTTTGAAAAATGGACACCTTGGGCTCCCGGAATGGTGAGTGGAATTTTGGCAAAAGGCCTATAAATAGCTATAGGGCCCACATTGCCACCTCATTTGTACCTGCTACAATAGTGACTGGACGAGCAGTT
This sequence comes from Picea sitchensis, assembly GCA_010110895.2. Taxonomy (NCBI): domain Eukaryota; kingdom Viridiplantae; phylum Streptophyta; class Pinopsida; order Pinales; family Pinaceae; genus Picea; species Picea sitchensis. The sequence goes on along the minus strand of SNQJ01S0016841.1, from coordinate 14,661 downwards.
TTCAGAGGAGATTTGGAGATTCGGGGAGGAAAAGGCATCCAATCGATGTTTTGCGAGTATCAGGTTAGTGGTCTGATCATCCTGCATAGAAATAGGTTTTCAATTTCTGGCCAGGGTTTGTACGGGGGGCCGTACAGGGGTATTTAGGGGATGTGGCCCCCCCATGCACGGGTGACTCGGTGAGAGGCGCGCATGCGTGCATGCCTATACACCGATTATATGCGCATGGGTGCGTGATAGGGGGGATTTAAGGCGTGCCTGAAGGGCGCGCCTGTGAGTTGAATAGGCGCGCATCAGTGCACGCCTGTAGGTTTGACAGGCGCGCACCGGTGCGCGTCTATATGGTGAATAGTCGTGCGTAAGGGTGCACCTATGAAGCAAACAGGTGCGCACTAATGTGCACTTGTTCAGTGTACAGGCGTGCATATATGCGCGCCTGTGAAATGAACAAGCGCGCATGTGTGCGCACCTGTGGGAACAAAAAACGCGCCTAGGAGGCAAGGTTGAAGGGTAAAAAAAATGAGTCTTTTTGATGTTGTTGATGGTTGCATGAGCTGATATAGGACTCTGTGTTGTCTGCAGGTGGACCATGGTGACGATGCCAGTGCGGTGGCGAGATCGAGACTGGGCCCAGTTGCGAGACGCCGTGGCCATTGAGGGGCCTGGCATGCGTGCGATTTTGGAAACCTGTGGGTTGCTAAAGTTCTTTGAGTGCCCGTTGATACAGGCACAGGAGTATTTATTGCAGTTCCTGATCCAGATGTGGAGTCCAGAGCTGCACTGCTTCTTCATGTGAGGAGAGCAGATCCCCTTCACTGTGGTGGAGGATATTTATTTTCTGACTGGGCTCCCCTTTCGGGGAACGCCCCTACCAGCAGAGCCTATGCTGCCTAGGGATAAATCCATTATCATGATTGGCCAGCGATATTGCTCAGGTTGGGACTTTTTGTCTGGGATTGTGGTGAGTATAGGGGCGATAGAGTCCCTGGTGCATCGTTGTATAGCAGCAATGATTGTGCAGATATATGGGTCGCTGGCGACCCAGCAGATTAGTGGTGGCCATCTTTTGGTGCTGGAGAGAGTGGTGGTCAGCGAGCGGTTTTCTTGGGGGTTGACGCTACACGCACGGATGGTAGCGCAGTTGGACCGATGTCGGTCCACAGGTGCAGGAGAGTTTGCATTTGGGTCTATCCTAGTGGCATGGTTCTTAGAGAGGGTGTCGATGTTGCGCCCGAGGGTTTTACTGGAGATGTCGGGGGCACGAGAGCCACGATTGAGGCGGTGGTTGACCATTTTGCTTCGTCACAGTGGTGGCGAAGGTGGCCACTTCTTTTCAGTAGAGACGACAGGGATATGGTGGCATATGCCACAAGTGACACTTCGGTACCCCTATGCTAGGGTGGACTTCCAGGGTGATCCGGACATGGTGCTACCTCCAAGGGAGGTTTTTGACCATCGAGGGATGTTTAGTATGTGGGTATGTTTTTTATTTATATTTTCTTTTGAGATATCAGTCCATATGTATATGATATAGATGTTGATACTATCTGTTGTTTTTTTTTTTTGCATGTGCAGATGTGGCACCTCGCAGGCGTGAGGTAGAGATGTAGAGAGTGTCGGCTTGTCGAGAGATGAAGATGTTACCGCAGGGAGAGAGGCGTCAGTGGGAGGGTGTCGTGGGGCGACCAGTTGAGTCGGAGCGTGCAGCGAGGAGGCGCCAGTACAATGACCCTGGTACAGGGCCATCACACGCTCCTCCGGTGACGTCCAGAGTGGATTATGAGGACATACACCGTCGTTTGGATACGGTTCTACAGGATGTGCCTGAGGGCATGTGGACGCGCATATAGGACGAGAGTTTCCTAGAGCATTTTGTAGGGGTACCGCCACCATGCCGGGCCATAGTGCGACGAGCAGCAATGCTTGCTGCTATGACAAGTGGATGCCTGTCGTCAGGGCATGAGGGTCCTGTGGGTGGTCCACCACCGCCTGAGGTAGGTGGTGGTGGGCCACCACCTCCTCGTGAGGGAGGAGCAGGTGGTGGTGCGATAGAGGCACCATGAGTGGTGATGATGTATATTTTTGTTTTTGTTGTATATAGGCTGGTGAGCCCATTTTTTGTACCGAGGTGCTACATTGGCCTGCGGATACATGTATTTTTGTATGTAAACATTCAGATGGCCTGATGGGTGTTTATATACATATGAGTATACATATTGTGAGATCCTGATGTTGTCTACATGTGTTTTTTGCTGATGATTTTGATGATGTCTATTCTATATATATGCTGTGATAGGATTTGTGAGATGTTTATGTATGTGTAGCTTGATGTGATATATGCCAATATAACACCATGTTATCTATTTGATCTGTTGTTTGATTCAATTGTCTTGGAATATGTGTAAATGTAATGGAATCAAAATGTCGAGATAAAAGCCTAACCTGCAGGTATTTGCGAAAGAGGCACGGATCGCGTACACGGTAAACATTGTTGAGCTGGAGAACGACTAGTTGAGAGTCGAGGAAGACGCTAAGGTGATGAATATGATGATGCTGGGCGATGGCCAGGAGGCCAATGACCACAGTGTATTCATCTTGGTTGTTGGTTGTTGGCCCCAAACATATGCCGCTTGAATGTAGCATTTCATGTGAGGGGGTGTAGATATCCCAAGCAGCCGAAGCGAGATTTTGCATCCAACAACTGGCGTCATCAACATAACCAATGTGGTAGGATGGTGGAGGAAGAATCTGTCAATAGAATAAAGGATAGTTTAGACGAGAGGGGAGGAGAAAAAGATTAAAAACACTAGAAAAGAAATAACCTAAAGTAGAATGACTACTTTTAAGCATAAAATTTCTTGAGATACAACCCGTTGACGGGTTCTTTAAGAGAGAGGCCTTCGG
>SNQJ01S0016840.1:321848-332592 GCA_010110895.2 Picea sitchensis | reverse complement strand
TTGGCCAAGCGGTCACCTAAATAAGTTTTAATTGGGACGTCATTACTACTTGGTCTTTTTAAGTAAGAGGCCAAAGTATAAAATTAATTATAATAGTGATTGGTTTGGAATGCGAACAGGTTCCATGAGGTTTTGGGCTGTCACCTCTATGTGTCACTGTCAAATTTAAATCCTACCTTTGTAGTATCCATATATTCCTGTACTAATTTTTAACATTCAAGAGAAACAGAATTTTGCTCTTTAAGCTAGCAGTGCATTTCTCCAATACGATACTCTTAGCTTTGCTCAAGAAGAAAGACATCAAATAAACATATAAGATGACTGCTTCAAAATCGGTCATGCTTTCTGGTAGGACTGCTGTTCTAGTAATTTATAGAACTCTTTAACAATAACCAGATGCCCAATAAATCCTAAAGCTAAAATTATATATGCAGTAAACTTCATTATTTGTTCATGAAAATAGGAATGTCTGAAATCTAGAATTTATTTATTTTTTTGGTGGCAAAACCTCTCATAAGTCAGTTGGCAGTGAGGACAGTCATCACTGGCTGCTATCCGCGAATACAGGCTGACTCATCACCGTCATTTAAGGAAAACCACGACACCTGAAATGATCCACTGGTGGTCTGTAAAGGGGCAGACTTTCACTACTGCCAGATGCCTCAGGGTCTTGAGCAGTTAACCTGTTTCCTAACGCCCAAGGAAGATGAGCTCTTAACCAAACAGAAGTAGTTTTAGGTCGTACTCCGGGACCAAAAGGCAGTTTCAGCCTAGGTAGAATCTGCAAGAAAGCTAGTGTCCCTTCTGGTTATTGCTAAGGCAACCTCCGATGGAGTCATGTGCTTTCTAGTGGCATCTAATCTTAGTCCCATACATTAGACTCGATACTACCCCCAATTGTATAGTTTAACCTCCTGCCTAGGAGGGGAACATTAGAATATATATGCAAAATAGATTAATTAATTGTGATTTATTAATCCAAAGATAACGTACCAAAACGAAAATATTTACACAAAGTAAGGAATGTTTACTTGATTTCAGCAGCATATCAAAAGAAAACCATGCCAGAAGAAACTTGAATAGGATGAAACATCATTGTTCCTTGTTCCTTCTTCAGGGTTCAAAACCCTAACACTAGGGTTTTGCCTGCTTGAGGTACACAAATGGGTGGTTGATGGCAGGAAAGTTGTATGACCCTATAGTACATCTGAAAATCCAGTGCCTCCATGGATGAACTGAAGAGAGTATTTGAAGGACTGCTTTGCATTAACCAAGATATATCTAGCACCCAAATCTGCTACAGGTTTCTGCTAGTGAGAAGAATGTATGTAAATGTCTCATTTTGAATGGCTGTGCACAATGCAGCCCTTCAAATAGCTGCATTTCCAATGATTGTGTGGTAAGAATCATAGCCAGACTGTAAAGATGCCAGTTGATTAATTTTCTTCCAAACTTTTTTTGAACTGGCAAAGCTCAGGGCTAAAACGTTGTCACCGAGGCTTGGTAGGTCTTGCAAATTACACTGCCCCAATGTATACAGAAGATAATAAATTTGGTTCAGCAATGGATGACAAACAGATCAATATCTGTTTGATGGAAGAGATATTGCATGGCCAAAGAAGTGAGTCAGGGGTCTGCACAGTCCAAGGCAGGCACTCACCACAAAGTCCTACATGTTTGTAGCTGCCGTGGGCATTTGATGCTCCCATAAAGGATATGACAACAAATTGCAGCGCCTTGTCACTGTCTATGATTTCTGCAGATCCAGTAAAGCTTGCAAGCTCAGGGACGAGGTATAAACATGGGCGGAAAATCAACCTCAGCCACAACAGGATCTTCTGCATGACGTGGGAAATCTCCACAGCAAGTGAAATCTATGTATGACTTGTGCCTGCTCAGCCAGAAAAATGTCTTAGTAACCTCCAAGACTGCAAGGTCACTGAGTGAGTTCAAATTAGTTACAGGCAAAAAATGTTAGTACGATTTTTTGAGAGAGTATTCCAAATGCCTCAGCCAGAAATCATATTCTCCTCCTTATTCTCCTTTTTTTGAAGGCAGGGATTATGGACATCATAATGTCAAATTTTGGTTGAAACTGCATCACTGTTTTCCTTCTAGGAGTGCTTGGGTTGTTGGGTTCTGAGAGCTGTTTAGCACCAAGGCTTGTGTCTGAGAGCAGAAAAGAGCCAACCAGAGGAACAGACTTGGCAAACCACCCTCTGGATGATTACTTTCTTGGTTGTATGTTACACTTTGCAATCCAGTCATCAAGAAAAAAAAATCCGAGAAAAAAAAACCATGGTAGAAAATGGCCATACAGTAACTGATAATTTAAATTGGAAATGTACTCAAAACACTAAAAACTTATGTAGTTACTAAAGTGATTTGTAGGTTAATTGAACAAATCGTTACAGAAGATATGTCGAAACATGTGTTGATTATAAATTTGAAAGCAACAGTGTGGAGGGGTTCATTTTTTATCCTGATGGAAAACAAGAAGCCTCCTTTGAATGGGAGTTGGGTGTAGCCACTAATAACCAGGCTGAAGCCCTTGCATTATTCCAAGGGATAAAATAATTGAACTCCAAGCGAAGCAAAAACATCATAATCATTGGAGATTCAGCTATAATAATTGGACTTTTGCAGAGGTCATCCATTCCATCAGATGGAAAGCTTGCTTGGCTTTTACATAAGAGTTGAAAAAGACCTTCGTCATTTTGAGACATCGGAATTATATTGCATTGATGGAGCATAATAAGTTGATGGATCAATCAGAAAAAAAAAAAGTCGACTCTCCCAGTTCATGGAAAAACTGAAGAGATGTGGCCGAGCACCTTCCACAGCAGCTAGGGTTTACCCTAGCCACTGCTGCCTTCTAAAATCACTGCACAGGATCCAAAATCCCTGAACAGGAGCCGAAATCCCCTTGCATTTTCCCCAAAAGAAGGGATCTCCAGCATTCCACAAATCCTTTCAACCCTTTCCAAGATATCAGCCATATTAGCGGTTAGGTCTATCTCATCATCCTTACGTAGTGTTGGTTCATGAGGGACTTTATCATTTGATGGTATAAAAGGTTTGGAGGGAGGAAGGCTAGGGTCACTAGGAGGGGCTTGGGGCACATTCTTTTGTCTAGCATAAAATTGTAACTCCTTCCTAAGCCTCTCTTGATTCTTTGTCAATTTGGCTCAAAATTTCCATCCCGGCCTCCCTAGCAGCCTCCTTGCTTTCCTCAAGTTGCTCTTGGGTCACATTGAAATATTCCTGAGAAGATATAGTGAAGATAGGGTCCAAAGAATCAAGAAAATTCAGGTAATCGGTACCTCCGTCTTTATTCATTGGGCATTCATGCTCCCAATGTGTATCCCCACAAGGAAAACACCAAGGGGCCTCTTCTTGCTCTACGAAATTAATAGACGCTAAAGTATTAGGGAACCTTTGCTCATTTGTAGGCCTCAAAATTTGTTGTTGAAACCTTTCCAAATTGGTGACTTTATTCATCAGCGGGGTTTGAGTTTAAGGTCCTTTATGGCTTCATCCAGTTTTTGGTCCCACGAAGCATTTGCGTCTTGGGTTGGTTCAGCCTTGGCCCTAGGGGCATAGAAAGGTTCGACCTTACAGGAGGAAAGATTAGCCTCAATCCTTGCAGCTAATTCTCAGGCTTCTTCAAGAGTCTTTGGGAGCTTGTCTTTGAGCATGAACCCAAAATGTCCTGGAAAGGAGTTGGTATAGAGGAAAAGAAGATGTTCTCTCCCGGGTCAAAGATTGCTAGGAATTTGTTGAAGCAACTTCTCAAATATGGTATCAAACTCTTTGACATTTTTATTCTCTTTCTATCTTATTTCACTAAGTCGCAGCAACAGCATGTTAGAGTCTTCTTTAGTGCCCCATCTTTTCATGAAGGCCTCTTCGAAGGCATCCCAGTTTTTTATACCCTTGCTAGGAAGAGAATTATACTATCTCCTAGTGTCTTCAACAAAAGTGGCAGAAAAGAATTTCATCACTACATCTTCAGCATCATCACTTATGGTATGAGTTTGGAAACAACACCAGAAATTATCTAAGTGTTCTTCAACAGTAGTGACATCATTACCGGAAAATTTGGGCATCATTACCAGAAAATTTGGGCAACCACATGTTACAAGGGTATCCCCGGATTGCAAACATGTCTAGAGGTTTGAAGACATTGGTCACCCATGGCTTTTGAGCCATTGAGGATAGAGGAAGCTTTTCACCGAACAAAGACTTGACTATGGGAGAGTTGTGAGGAAGCTTTCTCTTGTAAGTCTTAGGAGGGTTAGAAAACCTCCTATTACGATTTTGGTTGATGCTCTCAACCCTTGAGCTTTGTGGAGTCCCCAGATGGTCCCTTTGGGATCATCAAAGGTAAGTGAGGGATTCTACCCTCAATGGAGACACCAAGTAAACTTGAAGATAAGGGCTTTAGAATAAGTTTACCAGAAGAACTTCGTAGGGAAAATGACTCAATCCTCCCCGGCAACGACGCCAAAATGTTATCACATGATTTGTACTTGTGCAAAGCCCTCCACAAGATTCCAATCTTGTGTAACAATTGGAAGTTTCTACCACTGTCACCTAAGTAGAGATTTCCCTCATTTTAGTGATGGAAGACGGTCCACCACAACGAAGACTTCCCTGGTGACCTCAAGGGATCAAATAGCAAGATTAGTCGAGCCTACAATCCCCTATCTTGGTCACCTAAGCGTTAGGTCTAGGTCTAGGAGAGATAAGAAAGGTAACAAGGCAATCGGTTCACCTGTCTGAGACAAAAAACAATTTGAAGCATAATAAAGGCAATTACCAAGTTACATAGTTCATAAATGACCTCTTAGACAATAGATAAGCAATAAATCTAACAATGTATAACAGCAATCAATCTTTTGTAACAGCAACAAGAAAAAGTACTCAAAAATATAGCAATTTAGCATATAAACCAAGCCTTCAACATATACAATAATATCCAATTGTTAGATATGCATTTTGAGTATCTTTAGCCACTATTCCAAGTATGTATGCAGCAATTTAAAGTAAAACCTAGTGGTTGTAGCAAACTTTTGTAACAGCAGCAATAAGTATCATGAGTTTGCTGAAGTTAGGGTTAGAGAAGTTAGTAAGATTGTTTTGAGAGATAGAATGTTAATTCTAAGTGAAATTTTCACCACAAGAATAGCTTTAGACTAGTGTCGTTGTCTTTTAAGGCTTATGGAGTCAAGCATGCGACACCTTGAAGATTTGAACTAGATGATAAAGAAGAATGAGGTTCAAACCCTAAGGTGCAAAGCCTCTTGGGCCTTAGAACTAAACCTTCAAGAAAATGATCCCTAGGGTGCAATCGTTTTCTCTCTTCTAGATGACCTAGGTCAAGGATCAAAGACTAGGATCAAAACCCTAAGGTGCAAAGCCTCTTGGGCCTTAGGTCCTTGAATCCTAGCAAGAGAATGCTTTCACAAACTTTTGGACAAACAAAGCATATGAAGGAGAGAGACTTATGTCTCCTCCCTAGGGTTTCGCCAAGACAAACTAACAAGCAACAAGATAGCAATTATCACCTTAAAACATTAGCAATGACATAAAATTGCAGTAATTACTCACTTATCCAAGTGGCTAGGCATAGAAAAACCCTAGTTGCATCAATACATCATCCAAGAAATCAAAAGGATCCACAAAGATCCTCCTCCAAGAGTAGCGCATGAGATCCAAGAAAAAAAGAGGTAGAGCACACTTTTCTGAAGTAGACTCCCACAAATGTGAGGGGAAGTGATGATCCAAATGAATGTAGTGCTAGCCTTATTTATAAGGGAAATCCTAGCACTCCAACAATGAAAAGGTGAAAAGTCGTGTCTCTAAGTGGGGATGACCCCTCAAATTTTCCTTTACAAATGTTAAAACATGAAAATAATACATAAATGGTCACACGTGTGGTAACATCATGCCTCCAATGGGCTAGGAGGGCCTCTCCAAGGCCATGTGTCATCATCCGAGGTACAAGTGTGGTGGAAGAATTGTTATGCCACATCTCAAAGTCATCACTGGCCAAGTGGCAGCGAACCTCGTCATCTGTGTCAAACCCTAGCATGACATCATCATCTAAATGTTGAGCGTCCAAGGTGCAAGGGGTGGCATCCAAAGAGAAGGTTGTATATCATCTTTGTGTGTCCTCCAATCGTCTCCCTGTGCAACATCCTCCATCCAATGCAAGATAGCCTCTGGGGTGTAGAGCCCAGGGTGTAGGATTTCTACCCATCTTTGTGCCACCATGACCAAATCTATTAAAAATCAAGCCCATCTATCCATTGTCCAAGGTCCTGAAGATGTGTGAGCTATTGTCTGGATGTGCCAAGTCACTAGGTGACTCTACTCTGCATCACACGTGCCATATCCTGCAATAAAGGCACAACATCTTGGGTGAAATCCTAGGGCATCCTTCAAGAACCATGTCAAGGGCATCCAATGTTCGTAAAATATACTAGTCCTCGAATCATGGAAAATAAGTTGTTACTTAAAAGTTAAGATATAAGCCACGTGAACAATTCACATTAGTATCCCCTTCAAATCTCTCACAAGCTCAGAACTTTATGTAAGTTGGCAAGTTTGAATATGGGAGGACCTTTGTCTGACCCTATTAGGTGTGCCAACCAAAACAGTGAAAGAAAAGACCCAAGTAGAGGGAAGTTAGATTTTTTTAGCTCGGTAGGTGTCTCAGTTGTGTCTATGTGTCCTAGGCCAACGGATGGACACCTTAATCACCCCAGATCAGCCTTATTATCTCAGCCTAAGTCTAACTTCGGATTGCAGCAAAATTTCTTTTGTTGAGTGGATTATGGGGTCTAGGAGAGAGGGCGCACCTCATGAAGGAGGTTGAGTGCTTTATGGGACCCTGCTCAAAGGGGGGCACACCACTTAGTGGAGAGTGGGGTCCAGCCCAAGGGGGGTGCCCCAATCTCAGCCTTTGAGGCCCAAACTTGGGCACACATCTCAAGGCAAATGGTGGTTGAAGGTGAGATAAAAGAGAGGTTGAGGATGGAGTTGGATATCATTCTCATTTGTGAGGTTGTGCAGGTGAGAAGAAGAGGGTGCTTGGGCAGGAGAAGAAGGGGGAGCAGCTGAAGCAGAGAGGGCAAGTTCAGGGCCAGATTTGGGCAGCCAGCAGAGGCCATTCTTGGGCCATACTGGTCTGCAAAGAAGGGCCATTTCGGAACAGCAACCAACATAGAGGAGCAGGCCAAGTACAGGCCGAGTTTTCTCAGCCAAGAGGGCTGATTGCAGGCCGTACCAGCACCAGCAAACAGGCCATACAGGCCATACCTGGGTCGTATAGACCAGGTCGTATAGGGCCAGAACTTGCTGGGCCGTACATCCAACAGCTAGGAATTTTTCTGCTGTGGAATGTGAACTTATTTGCTGGAAATTTGTAAGAGTTTTTCAGTTTTACTCTGCTGCTGTAAATATTCTCCTGAATGCCCAATAAAAGCCCCTCTTAGCTGGTTTTCCCGACATTGGGGTTTCCAAGGTATCTTTGGTGTCTATGTATTTTTTATGCTTGGTTTACTGTGTGTTTCCGCTGTGATTTCTGATGCTATAACTCAGCTGTAGGTGTTTTACATAATTTATCAGATTTAAATCAGCAAATTTAATTTCTGAGTTTTAGGAAATTATTGGCAAACATTTATGTGTTGAGTTATCAGATTTCAACAAGGGATATGCCCAGAGGGAAACAATGAAAGATATGAACCCTTAAAGAGTAAGTGTGATAGTGGTGTGTGTTGGGCTTACTTCATGGCTTATGGTGTCATTGATTCCATTTCTATGATTGCCTTTGTGGAGGGTGCGCTTGCTCTTGAGTTACCACTTTCTAAGCACTATGTTTTTCCAAACCCCTTTATCTGTCTTTTTATTTGTCCTCTTATCATATTTGCAAGTCCCCTTTTGTAAGGTCTCAAGCTATAGCATCACTTCTTGGAACTAGGAAAAACGCGAAAAGGGTAGAGCACAAGTTTGGACTGGCTTTTGAGAGTCCTTTGCTATCATTCATTTCTTTCTCTAGCATCATTCTTTTATTCTTTTAGCGACTGCTGCAATCAACCATTGGGCTTTCAGTGCCTCTTCTCATGAGAGAATGAACCATGAGCCATTACCGAAGTTTAGTACATTGAGTCAGGCTCCGGGATGGAAAGTGTCAAGTATGGTGGAGAATGGAGCGTTACCCTTGTGAGGGCCCCTCAGTAGTACCCCTTTTTCCCTGGGCGGTGACAACACGGGACTAGGGCACAAATGTTGGCCACCAAGGTGAAACAAGGAAACAAACATAACTTCTTGAGCTACTAGTGATCAATTGTCCAACTTCAACCAATGATCTTCACTCACATGCCTTGTAAATTAAGCACAACACTTCGCATGAAAGAAGGACTAACATACCTTGTGGTGACGTTGGCTTACCATCTCCCATACACTGAGTTGATTGGATGTGATGACCTTGGCTGATCTGAAGCAAAAGAGGCAGTCTAAGAGGGGGGGTTGTTGGGCTGCTATCTGAGGACATGCCAATCATCATCATGGTCAAGATCAATGTCTCCATTCTCCTCTAGTTACCCCTAGGTATTGGGGGGTAACAAATACTATATGTATGACTACTGATGTTAGCTATGCTAATAGCCTTTTATAATAAAATATATTTATGTTTCAGTTTAAAAAGAAATTGATGGATCAATTAGCTAACTCAGCTTCTCGTTTGGATGAAGGAACTCTCAAGAGCAAAAGTGGGGTATCCATTGAACCCATTCCTTCAGGTTATTTTAATGATCTTTCAAATCAAATGCATGTTCTCCACATGTCTCCAAATGAGGCAGCATGGAGTTAATTCACATGAGCAAGAAGCAATGGGAGGCACCCTTGCACACTTTGAACATGACTGCGATCCAGTCCTCTGAAGAGTGGAAGGACATAAGTCTGCTAGCAGGGGCGATAATGGGACCTATTGCAATCAAGAATGGAAGCTTTGGTAGGAGGCTCGTCAATTTGGCTGCTAATCTGGGTTTACGACCTCCACCAGATGTTTCTCTGACTATTTCGCTTGGTCTCCTAGTAAGTACTGGCATCTTCAGATCCGCTCCCTCTGAGATTATTGATATAATTCTCAATTGTGAAGTAGTTTTCGAATTTGATCTAGGTCTGGAGTATGATTTAAGGGGGGCAATCCTGACTGGGTTCAGGTGTCCCGTTTGGCAATCTATTTGGGTGCCTATGGATTCCAGATTTGTCCTGCTCATACTCGAACTTGGTGAGCCAATTTGCCTTTTAGTCTCTATTTCTGGTGAATGAGGAAGTGTCTGAGTGGAAGGACTCCAGGGTTGTTTTGTGTTATTTGGATAAGATTCTGAGCAGGGGTATTTGCAATTTGGGATATATGGAGTCTGGACAGTCCTGGTAACTTACCCTACCAAGGGAACCATAATCACCAAGAAATTCTTGAATTACAAGGGGTTCTCAAGAGGCATGAGAGTCTTATCTCTGAAAACAGGACCTCCCTTTTCTCTGTCACTAACAATTTACATGAAAATGAGGTAACCCACAGTAAGGACCAGACTTTTCTAATGGACATAGTTTTGTAGCAAAGCAAACAAATCTGTGGACATGACAACAAATAAGGAGCAGACTTTTCTAATGGACATGATGACTCTGTAAATTGACTGCAGACTGCATAAACAGCTGGTTTCTCTTCAGAATAGGTCCTCACAATCTGTGGCTTCAAACATTGGATTATCTGTGCGATCAGCATTGGGGGAGACGAAAAAAGAAAAAACAGTTCATCAATTGTGTGAAGAAGTGGAGATGGAAGTGCATGAATCGCAATCTTCTGATGTTGGGCAGGTTGATGGCCATAGCAATCATGTGTTCTGCTAAATTTCAGTCTGTTTAATGTTTTACAAAGTAGGGTTGATATTAGGAGTTTTTTACAGAATATATGCTAGTAGAAGCTAATGGTCCTCCTCAGTGAAGGGCATTTTTCGAATTTTGTAAACAAACTTATCGGTACTCTGCCCAGCTTCAGAATATTCTCTGCTAGACAGCATATTTTTGTATTTTAATGCTGACCAGTGAGGCTGCAGCTTTTATTAATGCAAAATTTATCCATTTTTGTTAAAAAAACAATGGAAAGCAACCACTGATACTTAACTTGGTAACAAGATAAAGATTGAAAGCTGAAGATAACTATTCTCGAAGTTTGCTGCAACATGGAAGCATTTTGAAGGCTGCGTTTTAAAAAAGTCTTCCTAAAGCTGTGAAGGAACTGTTCAACAAATAAACTCCATCGCTAAATTAGCAATCAATCTAGTCTATCCAATTTCCTAAACAAAATGGACTAATATCTGTCCCTTTAAAAGAAGCCAAACTATACATATGCATTTATTGTTTTGAAAATTTATAGCATGAACTGTCATCAAACTTTGTCCTACTAAATTCCCATTTGTTTTGTGAGTTCAAGGAGGGGAATAAATCATCTATGAACAAGACAAGAATTATAGATTAAAAACGGTAAAGAGAGACAGGTTCATAAAATTGATGTATTTTAGTACTGAAGATGAAAATCAATAAATCATTTAATTTGAAAATCAAGCCCCTAGAAACATATTTCAAATGCAGCATACAAAAAGGATAGTACCAAATTATGACCACTTGATCATTCATTGATGACCTTCCAATACTAACACCTAAAATGGGAACA
>SNQJ01S0016840.1:283630-304482 GCA_010110895.2 Picea sitchensis | reverse complement strand
TGACTGCAGACTGCATAAACAGCTGGTTTCTCTTCAGAATAGGTCCTCACAATCTGTGGCTTCAAACATTGGATTATCTGTGCGATCAGCATTGGGGGAGACGAAAAAAGAAAAAACAGTTCATCAATTGTGTGAAGAAGTGGAGATGGAAGTGCATGAATCGCAATCTTCTGATGTTGGGCAGGTTGATGGCCATAGCAATCATGTGTTCTGCTAAATTTCAGTCTGTTTAATGTTTTACAAAGTAGGGTTGATATTAGGAGTTTTTTACAGAATATATGCTAGTAGAAGCTAATGGTCCTCCTCAGTGAAGGGCATTTTTCGAATTTTGTAAACAAACTTATCGGTACTCTGCCCAGCTTCAGAATATTCTCTGCTAGACAGCATATTTTTGTATTTTAATGCTGACCAGTGAGGCTGCAGCTTTTATTAATGCAAAATTTATCCATTTTTGTTAAAAAAACAATGGAAAGCAACCACTGATACTTAACTTGGTAACAAGATAAAGATTGAAAGCTGAAGATAACTATTCTCGAAGTTTGCTGCAACATGGAAGCATTTTGAAGGCTGCGTTTTAAAAAAGTCTTCCTAAAGCTGTGAAGGAACTGTTCAACAAATAAACTCCATCGCTAAATTAGCAATCAATCTAGTCTATCCAATTTCCTAAACAAAATGGACTAATATCTGTCCCTTTAAAAGAAGCCAAACTATACATATGCATTTATTGTTTTGAAAATTTATAGCATGAACTGTCATCAAACTTTGTCCTACTAAATTCCCATTTGTTTTGTGAGTTCAAGGAGGGGAATAAATCATCTATGAACAAGACAAGAATTATAGATTAAAAACGGTAAAGAGAGACAGGTTCATAAAATTGATGTATTTTAGTACTGAAGATGAAAATCAATAAATCATTTAATTTGAAAATCAAGCCCCTAGAAACATATTTCAAATGCAGCATACAAAAAGGATAGTACCAAATTATGACCACTTGATCATTCATTGATGACCTTCCAATACTAACACCTAAAATGGGAACAAATACAAAAGTTCATAGTACAATGGAGAAATCCTTGCATGAAATTTGTCAAATTTACATTCTGAACAGAGATGCCCAAAATTCTCTCCGGAGTCTGGATAGACATCAGAAATGCAATTTCTTTGAATTTTCACAAAAGCCTCATTTTTTATTTCATCTTCCTTTACTTTTTGAATACAGTTACTCTGAAAGTGGTTCCTCATTTAAGGTTTTATGCAATAAGGTTATTAAATTTTAGAAGAAATCTCATTCCAACTGAAATGCTTATTCTCGCTATCTGATTCAATCTCAAGTTGGGCTTCTCCTGTTACAGCTTAAAAATGTTACCAGAGATTACATTGCATAAAAGATTGGACAACTCTATCTGACATGAATTTTAAGAGACATTGAGCGACTATTTCATTCAAATTTCAAGCCATATTAATCATGCCCAATGAAGTCAACAAACTCCAATGATGGAACCCTGCTGGAGAAAACCTAGTCCAACCTGCTAGGATCGTGGCTACAAAGTAGAGTATAATAGTATGATAGTTTGACAAAATCTGATGCCAATTCAAATTTCAAGCCATATTAATCATGCCCAATGAAGTCAACAAATTCCAATGATGGAAACCTGCTAGAGAAAACCTAGTACAACCTACAAGGATCGTGGCTACAAAGTAGAGTATAATAGTGTGGTAGTTTTGACAAAATCTAATGCCAGAAGTCTCCCAAGCAGAAACCATATTAGCCTGGAAGGAACAACCAAACCTCAATAAATTTGGTCTATCCTTGATGACTTGGAAAAGTATTGAATAAGCAACAACCCCCACCCTCTACTGGCAAACGTAGATACTCAAATTTCACGGAGATCTTGACGGAGATCTTGACAAGGCTTATGATAAAGTGCCATGTTATTTTTAGCATGTTCAATTGGCCTGATATTAGGACAAACATTTTCAAGATTGTTTCCATATATTCTCCAACACTTAAGCCAAGGTTATGTCTCAATATCAAATCCATAACACTGAAAAATATGGAGTAGATAAAGATCACCCGAGGCTTGAACTGAACCGTGCATATGTCCACTGTATGTCAACACATCAGTAACCACAAGTCACAAGTCCTTTGTAAGGGGTCAAGATAAGTAAACACGTGGACTAGAATCAAATTTACATTGGATTCAAAGAATCAGTCTTCTGTATATTAAATACACAAGATCTGTTCAATGTTTATGTCTAAGCCTCAGACATGGAGCATCATATAACTCATCCTTGGAGGTCACAGGTTTGAATCTGGAGGGGGGTAGGGCATGTAGAACTCCATAGAAGGAGTCAAATCATTGTGCAGAGGGGGTCCCTTGTCCCACAAATAAGGGGGTCTCATACATCAATTTGGCATCTGGCTAGGCTGTGGCCTTAGATTAGATATTTTTTTTATTATTATTTTTAAAGTAGCAAGGAAACTCAGTTATTGGAGTCTGAATACCATCCACTTCATGTAAAACTCAATTCATAACAGAACTGCCAGATGTGTTCTATGTATTCTATGCTGCATGTTGAATCCTATACAATGCCAAGTCTCAGAGTTTAGTTCAAACTTCATCAATAAGAATTCGTTTTTGGCCTTAGATTAGATATCTTTATTATTATTATTGAAGTAGAAAGGAAACTCAATTATTGGGTTACAAATACCATCCACTTCATGTAAAACTCAATTCATAACAGAACTGCCAGATGTGTTCTATGTATTCTATGCTGCATGTTGAATCCTATACAATGCCAAGTCTCAGAGTTTAGTTCAAACTTCATCGATAAGAATTCGTTTTTGGCCTTAGATTAGATATTTTTATTATTATTATTAAAGTAGCAAGGAAACTCAATTATTGGGGTCCAAATACCATCCACTTCATGTAAAACTCAATTCATAACAGAACTGCCAGATGTGTTCTATGTATTCGATGCTGCATGTTGAATCCAATACAATGGCAAGTCTCAGAGTTTAGTTAAAACTTCATCAATAAGAATTCGTTTTTGGCCAAACAAAGGTCCAAAAAAGGATTGACATAAATAGCACCAAAGGTGAAGTCCCAGGCACTGTGAAAAGCAATTGAAGAGAGGATCATCCGTGACAACAAAAATGGAAGATATGGTTGAGAGATGCACTTAATTAAATGTTACTCACAAAAAAAGTAATATTTTCTTGCAAAAGATTTACGATTATATAACTAGTGTTGAACAGTATTGGCAAGCCCGGAATGCTGCCTGTCAACTACTCCAGTTATGAGCAGCCAGCTTGGAAAATGAGCTTAGCATCGATTGGCAACCACTGTGATGGTTTTCTTTGCTCAAAGAGTCAAAAGTAAAGGCCGGGGTCTAGAAGACCAACTCTTGTTCAAGGACAACAACCTGAAACCTTGTATGACATGTTATTAAAAAAATTGTTCTCTAGACTTACCAAGTAATATGGACTACATTTTAAGAAATTGTTCTCTAGACTTCCCAAGTAATATGGACTACATTTTAAGAAATTGTTCTCTAGATTTACCAAGTGATATGGATTACTTGGGCCTCTCTAGCTAGATGCAACAGCACTTCTCTCTGTGCAAACCAAGCAGACAGTCATGGGAAGGCCAAGTTACAAATTTCTTATCCAGCTCTCAGAAGGGCAGGATGCAGGTCCCAGTTGGGAGAGCAGTCAGGTTCCTAACGGCTGAAAAGTATGCGGAGCATGTAGGGGATAGCGCTCTGGCGTATCTCACTGCTGTGTTCGAATATCTCATGGCTGAGTTTTTGGAATTCACTGGTGATGCTGTCTGGGATAACAAGAAAAATTGTATAGTGCCCAGGCATGAAGCACGTAGCAAAATGCTGAGCAATATGATCATTAACATCAGAGGAGTCCTGCTTAACTTTCTCCAGCAGAAGTTGGGATATCTAGCTGGTCATCTGTAAATTGCTTCATTGGCAAATTATTTTGGCATTAGAGGCCAGAAGCCTAGAAGCTTAGAAGAGGATGTATGGAAAGTGTTTGATAGAACGCTTGCATGTTAAGTGTTTGAAGAAAGGCCTATTTGACATTTGTTTAATGTAGACCCTGTTTCAACTTTAATCTGATGATGTCTGCCTCGGAGAAATGCATACATGCAAAACACGCTTTCAAATCATGATTAAATCACTCTTATGCAAAACTTTGATGCTGTGGGTGCACTCTGGAGATACTGTGCCTGATATAAAAAATAAAGCTAGAGCACCCACAGAGGATTCTGGCAGATCAGCAGAGGCTTCTGTTTGAAGGGAAACAAATTGAGGATCAGGCTCTGATATCAGAATATAGAATTTGTAAGAATTCAACTCTCTTTATGGTTTTACACATGCATGAGGGAGTGGTGGGCAAAGGCATGTCTTCATCCTCCAAACCTTCTTTTGAGAATGTGGTCCGAAACAAATCTCCCACTCCTGCTCCAGCACCTTCCATACCTAGTGCATATATTGTGGAGAAATGACAAGAGGTGCCATTGGTAGAGATCTCAGGGCTCCAGGTCACAAATTTCTATTTAATATTTAAATCTGGAGTGATAATGTGTAGATTTAATGGGTGTTGGCCTCCTTCAGAATTGTATCAGTGGATCCACTTGACCTGGACAAATAATTATGAGCTATCTCTATATTCTAAAGGTTTCTTTATTGTTCTGTTTTACAATATTGCTGATTATCAGAAGGTGTTTGAGGAAGGTCCCTGGTTTTGAGAAAGAGCAGGACCTTTTATTATTCCATAGTTTCCAGATTTTGACCCTAACACTTTAACAGTCACTAGAGCGCCAGACTGGGTTCGACTTCCAAACCTGCCATTACATTTCTGGCATCTATCAGTATTTGAGGATATTGGAAATACTTTGTGCAGCTATATAAAAACGGATTTGAGAGCTTAAGCGGGTTTGTGTACTTATGCTCATATCTGTGCTCAGATAGACCTTAGAAAGGGCCTTTTGGACAAAATTATTCTCAAGCAGGAAAATTTTAGATGGATTCAGGTACTGGATTATGAGAATACAGCTTTCCGATGTCAAATCTGCCAACAAACAGATCACCTACATGACACTTGTCTGCATGCACGGGTCCATCCTCCAAGGAAAAAAGTGCCCATACCAAAACCAAAACCAAAAAGTCGGCAAATTCCTAAGCAATTGAAGCCTGATGATGAAGGAGATCAGGATAAAGAATTACAGAAAACAGCAGATTCAGAGAAGATCAATCCTTCCTGTCCAGAAGTGCTGAATAAGGAAAAAATATTCCCAAGGAGGCTAGAGAGAATATCCAAAATACAGATATATCCCTTTCGGGGATGGAAGTAGTTAAGGATGTTGCATCAGGAGGAATGAAGAGATCTTGTAAATCTGAAAACTCTGGCTCTGATAAGGAGCAGTATCTACAAAGAAATGTGGAATTCCAGTTTCTGAATTTACAGATTGTCTCTGTGGAACCACCTTTAGGGGGGTGGATTGAGGTCAAGAAGAAAAAGGAAAGAAGAGAAGGAATAAGGATTTCTTTCTGTTGGACACACAAAAATAAGAATAAGTGAGAATGCATATTATTCATCAATATGATACAAGTATAAGTACATGATGTTGACGTTTGGATTCGTATTCCAAGACGTCTCCTGGACTCTCGACGACCGTTACAGTCACTTGACCTTTCACATTCTGTCAAGTGAGAAATACCATAACCCTAAGCGGATTAGGTTTCCAACATTCCCCCCCTTAATCCGAAGGGGTGTATGTGAGTACAAGGTGAAAGCTAATATCTGAAAGTGGACAACTGAAATCTGAAAGTATGCAGTTTTTGATGGCTGAATGTGCTATCTGAATCTGGTGGTTTTGGGATGACCACAATCTGAATGGTAATAGTGATTTAAGGAAGACCACAAACCAATCTGGTGGTTTAAGAATGACCACAAACTCTAGAACCCTGCTCTAGGCTCAATGGCTCCCGGAACATTTCCTAAGTTAGCTAGAAGCTGGAAGCTAATGTCTTGTACTAATTGGAAGTGCTCTCGAATAAAGGTTTAAAGATGACCATAAACTGTTTTGTAGCAGAAGTTGAAAGTCTTCTACTAAGTGGAGGTTTAAGGAAAACCACAGACCAATCACACTCAATTGTTATGCTCGCTTTATATTGCTCGATTGATGGGACTTCGAAACTTGAAGCCTGACTATCAATCGCTAATGTTGTTCCCCCCTATCAGGTACAAGGTGAGAAGATGCAAATCCTTTCACTGCAAGATGTGTCAATACCTGAGAATGAATTCTACGGTATGATTGAGATATCTTCTTGACTATTGATGACCATCGCCAAGAAGTCATCCACCCATAGTGGTTCTTTTCTTGCAGTTGTCTTGCATTTGGAACACCTATCTGAAGGATGATTGTGCTTTCCACAATGCTCGCAAGGATGAAGATCGAAGCATTGATCTTCAACGTGGCCAACTCGCTGATAGTGTTGGCATTTCCGAATCTGCTCTTAAACTAGAGCAGGTGAATGTGAACTTTCTTGTAGCAGTCCATAACTCTGGAACTGGATCAGTTTGGTATAATCCGGAATATGAAAGGTGACATCCTTTTCATATCCGATACTTGTTATGTGCTTGTTGTGCCTGATTTCTTCCCAAGGTCTGATGACTGGCTTTGAAAGAGGAAGTTGATCTTCATATCTACTTGAATCTGGAGCTGGCTCACTGAGTTTCTCATGTGTTGGTTGTTGGTCTAAATCAGCGTCATCATCTTCATCATCTTAAAAAATAGGGTTTTGAACAAGGACTAGTTTAGAATGTTGTCGAAGATTCTTTCGCTCAAGTGCATTGTGAAGAAGTCGAGTCTGAGTTTGCAGCAGTGTTGCTTTGGCTTGCGTAACTTGTAAGTAAGTTACAATAGACTGCGAAGTTGCCTTGTCAATGGTATTGGTGATTGTATTGTCTACAGAAGAGAGGATTAGAGTGTTCAGTAACTCTAGCAGTTCCTCAACTCAAGCCATAGCTCAGAACTTACGGGGTTTCTTGCAACTCCACCCTTTAACAATCAGAATTTACACTGCAGACTCATCGAATGAGTGGCGTTGGCTTCTACCGAAAATGCACCCGTTTACAATGACTTATAATAAAACTATTTGCAAGTATACCGTTGTTGAGAGAGTGAGATTCTTCTTGTTGTCCCGAGCAACATTATTTTTGCATCTTTCAAATCATTGAAATGGCGTGTTAGGTGATTGGTGTGTAATTTGTTCTCTATGTTCTCTGTGTTATAGGAATTGTTGTTGCAAAGAGATCAATGAACTTAACAATTTGTTTTAGCGAAGAAATATGCTCAACTTCTCCAACTGTACAACATTTTTTCTTCTGAAGTGCGATTTGGAAGAAATTTGTTCTCTTTCTCACCACGTTTGCACACTCTGCAAACCTCTTGTGGGACCAAAACTGGGCATCCAATAAACAACAACATGCGTGCATTTGATGCACTCTAATACTCGTGACCTATAGACTTTTTACCGCCTCAGTCCCAATCATAAAACAAAGTCCTCTTCCATCCTTTCGAGCTTGCTCAAATTAGAGTGTATCAATCATCCACATAACAAATCGCCATGTTCTCTCTTCATTAACCGATTGTCACGTTTGCTCGCATCATTGATAGTCCATCATTAAACTCAGAAAAACCTTATTAAAACAATGACGGAATCCCCGGGTGTCGACTAGTGTAACCCTACGATGGTCGATTTCGTAATTTGTCTAACTAGTCTACACAGGCGAACCCATGTTCCTCCGCAGGCGTGTATGGCATCAAGTGTCTCCTGCAAGCAACTTCTTGTAACAATTCTCTCATTAACTACACCTGTCTTAGCGCACCACAATTTATCATAATAATAGTATGGAAAACCATCATATCCACAACAAGTTGCCAGCGGGTGTTCAAATCCATATTCAGATGCATTTGCTATGACAGCGTATTTGATGGACTAAATGTCGACATAAACAACGGTGGCATCCAAGAATTGTGCTCTGAGCTCTCAGAAGAGTATCCAGCATGTGTACAACTTCAGTTAAAACCAAGACGTGGCATGGATCGATGGGCATGGGAGATATCTGGAATGATATCAAAGAGTCACATTTTGGTCCTTGTTTTAGGGCATGAGAGAGTGTTGTTCGCAAGGAAGAGCCGAGGGGAATATCAAGGCATTAAGTCGAGGGGCGTGGGAGGTGCAGTCGCAAAGAGTAGTCCACTGGGTGTGATGTTTGAGCGATGAAGGTCGGCTTAGTTACGAGGGACGAGGGGCATTCTAATTCACGTTCCTGTGTGAGGACGACTATAAGGTACCAAATGTAATGCAATGCGCAGAAACAATAAAATTCAACAAATACCAGTGGAACAGCAGAATAATGAGAATAGCAATACCAGCAATAATACCTTTATTGAAAAAAAGCAATGTTCACTTGCCTCTTCGAGGCGGAAACCTCCAATAGAGCAACGCTCTATTACAATAATTCTCAAGACAAGGCTTTCTCATGCCTCCTACTCTTATTTATACTAATTCTATCTCTCATGCCTCCTACGCTTATTTATGCTAATTCTATCTCTCATGCCTCCTACTCTTATTTATACTAATTCTATCTTCTAAACAACATTCTAGAGGAAGATCTTTCTAGAAGCGAAAGCTTCTATTAGGTCTTCTTACATTGACTTGTTCACATTTATTAAATAGGCCTTATTAACTAATATCGGCCTTTATTACATGGAAAATATATTATTCTCTCTACGTGAGGGGCTAGGGAGGCTAGGTCCCTAACATGCCCTCCCCCTTGAAGAACAACCTCGTCCTCAAGGCTTGAGACGAGGAAATGGTTGCAAAATGGTGGTCAACTCCCAGGTGGCATCTTCTAGCGGTGTATCTTTCCACTAAAGTAACACTTCCTTGATGGTTCGTTGACGGAGACTACGCTTTCGTTGGTCCAAGACTGCCTCTGGCTGCAACCAAATGGAACCTTCTTCATCCAACTCAGGGAGACTGGTTTGAGTGTGGCACTTAGTTCCAATCACTTTCTTTAAGCATGAGACATGAAAAACATGATGGAGCTTAGAATGACTAGGCAAAGCTAACTAGTAGGCCACGGGCCCGACTTGCTTGAGAATTGTATAAGGACCATAAAATTTGGGAGCAAGTTTCTAACAGTGTTCAGCTTTGAGTGAAGTCTGATTATAACGTTGCAGATGAAGAAACACCTGGTCCCCTTCAGCAAATTGACGTTCAGAACGACCTTGATCTGCTTGTTGCTTCATGCGATTCTAAGCCATGACCAAATTTTCTTTGAGGGTATGGAGAATGGTTGCTCGGACTGTGAGAGTGTTGTCAACCTCCTGAACCTTGGAGACACTTGGCATGTATGAGAAAACCGACAGTGACTTTTTCCCATAGGTTGCTTCAAAAAGAGTCATTTGCATAACAATATGGTAAGATGTGTTGTACCACCATTCAGCAAGAGGTAACCGCTGAGCCACTGATTTTGTCGGTCAGATGCAAAACACCTCAAATATGTTTCCAAACACTTGTTGACAACTTTAGTTTCACCATTAGTCTAGGGATGATAAACGATGTTGAGATGCAATTCGGCTCCCTGGAGCCTGAACAATTCTTGCCAAAAATTGTTGGTGAAAGTGGGATCTCGGTCAGAGACAATAGAATGAGGCATGCCATGAATTTTGAATATATTATCCATAAAAATTTGAGCCACTGTGGATGCGGAGAATGGGTGTTGAAGAGCATTGAAATGAGCATATTTGGAAAGGCGATCAACTACCACCATGATGACGGACTTATTGCCCGATTTAGGAAGGCCAACAATGAAATCCATAGAAATATCCCTCCAAATAGCAGGAGGAATTGGAAGCGGTTGGAGCATGCTTGGAGCTTTGGTTGCTTCTCCCTTATTGCGTTGACAGGTATCACATTCAGCCACAAAGGTGCGAACGTCCTGTTTCATACCATCCTAGAAAAAAGAACATTTGACCCATTCATAGGTTTTGGTAAACCCTGAATGCCCAACTGTGGGTGAAACATGAAGCTCAAAAAGCACCGTGGATTTAAATAGTGATTGTTTGCTTAAATACAGACGGCCTTTGTAGCGAAGCTCGTCATTGTGCCAAGAGTACCCTAGAGAGGCTTGGTGTTGCAATTGTTGGATCAGGCGAGAAATTTGGGGTCTTGCAGCCATTCCTAGCGAACAACTTGGAGCCAATCTGATACAATGAAAGAGAGGGAAAAGAGGGGCCCTTCTTCTTCATACTTCCTAGAAAGAGCATCAGCAACCACATTTTCTTTTCCTTCTTGTAAATTATCTCATAATCATATCCAAATAGCTTGGTCACCCATTTTTGTTGCTCTAAGGATGAAATTCGTTGTTCCAAAAAATACTTGAGGCTTTGATGATCAGTTTTAATTTGGAAGCGTTGCCCCAATAGATAAGTATGCTAGAGATCCACAGCACGCAGAATAGCCATTATTTCCTTTTCATAAATTGATTGGCCAAAATGTTGGTCCAAGAGTTGTTTGCTAGTGAAAGCCAAAGGCCTGCCATTTTGCATGAGGACTGCCCCAATTCCTTTCCCTGAAGCATCACATTCCAAGACAAAAGTCTTAGTGAAGTTTGGAAGTGTCGGGATAGGAGTCGTGCACATAGCCTCTTTCAAGGCGTGGGAGGATTGATCAACGGCCGAAGTCCAAGTCAAAGCATTCTTTTTAAGGAGAGCAATGAGAGGTGCTACAATTTTGCCATAATTCTGAACAAACTTGCGATAATAGCCCGTTAAACCCAAAAAATCACGCAATCTCTTCAGAGTTTTAGGGCGAGGCTAATCCTTCATAGCTTCAATTTTCTTAGGATCCATCCAGACACCATCCTTGCCGACAATATGACCCAGGTACTCCACTGCCAAGGCTCCAAAGGCACATTTAGACTGTTTGAGGAAAAGTCTGTGCTGAGAGAGTAGATGGAGAACTTGAACTTGATCCACATGGGCTAGATGGGCTTGCCAAGTTTTACTATAGATGAGAATATCATCAAAGAAAACAAAGACAAAATGACGAAGAAAAGGACAGAATACATGATTCATGAGACTTTGGAAATTGGAGGGAGCATTACACTGGCCAAAGGGCGTGACCAAGAACTCATAGTGACCCTCATAAATGCAACGTCGGGAATGTCTTTCTCTTTCATACGTATCTTGTGGTAGCGAGAGCGGAGATCAAATTTAGTAAAGTACTGAGCACCGCTCAATTCATCCAATAGGCCATCAATGACAGGAATGGAAAATTTGTCTTTGATGGTGAGTTTGTTGAGGGCACGAAAGTCGGGGCACATGCGCCAAGTGTCTTCTTTCTTGAGTACCATAACCACAGGAGAAGAATAGAGGCTGGTACTAGGACGGATAACAGCCGCTTTGAGCAATTCTTGAACAATTTTCTCAATTTCATTCCTCTGGGCAAAGGGATGATGATAAGGGCGAACGTTGGGAGGAAGGTTGCCCGAGATGAGAGGAATGGAATGATCATGAACACCACGGAAAGGGGGAAGTCCATGGGGAGTGACAAACACAAGTTGGTGTTTGGAGAGGATAGATTGGAGGTCAAGATGCACAAAGGGTGTCTCAACTACTTGAATGGAATGGAGTTGGGCAATAATTCCCGGATGACATTTTTTGAGGAGCTTTTCCATTCGATGGGAACTAATGATCTCGAGGGAGCCTTTTGTGATGCCTTGGAACTTGTATTGTTGTCCCTCCTGTTGGAATTGCATGGTTGATTCCTTAAAATCCATGAGGATGTGTCCCAGAGTGCGTAACTATTCAGCACCGAGCACAATGTCACAACTGCCCATGTCGATAGCAAACATATGAGATTTCTGGTGGTACTGACCAATTTGTAGGCGCACATTTTCACAACACCCACCACATTTCATGGAACCACCATTGGCAATCATGATTTGAAAATTGTTGACTACATGGATATAACAATTGATTCCCTGGGCAATGCAACAATGAATAAAATTATGGGTGTTGCCACGGTCAATGAGGATTATGACCTTCCTATGCTTAATGTAGCCAATGAGCTTGAGGGTTTAGGGAACAAAGAAGCCAGTGAGGGCATGCAGCGAAATCAGCGGTTCAACTTCTGGTGGATGAGAGGGCGGAGTAGGATCATCTTTTGGGGGTTAAGTCTTCCATGGGGAAACTTCGGCCTGCTCATCAGCAACATCCTCAAAAATGGCCATAAAAAGCTTTTGTTCCTTACACTTGTGCCCCGAAAAATATTTGTCATCACAATTATAGCAAAGACTCTTGAGTTGGCGTTCAGCCATTTCTGCCCGAGTTAATTTTTGGATCTTGAGAGGAGTAGCAGGAGGGGAAGGATTGGTGGGTCGAGTGCGAGGAATAAAGGAGGGTTTTTTGTTTTGGGCAGAGACAATCAATTGGGCTTCCTTGGCTCGTTAAGTAGCTTCCAACCAAGTTTGAGGGCAAGCCATTAAGACCTGGGAGTGGATTTCATCCTTGAGGCCACTAATAAAACATTCCCTAAAGAAGGCATCTGACATGCCCTTCGTTCTGAAAGCCAAGTGCTCAAAGGAAGATATAAAGTCTTCCATTGTGCCAGATTGTTTCAACTTGGTCAAACGACCTAAATAGTGGGTGTCAGTGTCAAAGCGTTCATACAGCTCTGCAACAAAATGTGTCCAATCAACATACCCTTGGCGTGGCTTTCTACGCCATTACCACCATTGCCAGCATTCAAGATCCAGATAGAGGACACCATAACGAAGTTTGTCCATCTCATATGTAATGCCATGCAAGGAGAAATAATGTTCCATTTGAGTGACCCAACCTGTGGGATCCAAGCCATCAAATTTTTTCACCTCCACTTTGGGAAGGCAGGGGTCACGATGAAGGGAGTTGGAATTAAAGGCCATATTATGGGAAGAATCCTCACATTCATAGTGTGAAGGTTGTTTAGAGGAGAGAGAGCCCTAGAACTGGTTTAACAATTGGTTGAGAGCGGAGTTGATGGAGGTCAATTCGCCCTTAACTTCTGCCAATTCACCCTTAACTTCGGCCTGGAAGGTTGCCAATTTGGAATTGGTGGAAGCAAGGTCAGAAGTCATTCTCTGGATGTTCTCCGTGCATTGTTTAGATTCAGCTTGCAGGTGAAGGAGTTCTTGGTTGGGGGTGTTGGCCATTTAAGAATGAGGGGTGTCGGGAAGAGGAAGTGGGTCCACAGAAAAAAGAAGGAGAAATGACATATATTACAACAATCGGGGCAAAAAGAGGAATGCAATGGGATGGGTGTCAAATAAGGGTGTCGGGAAGAGTGGGTGGGTCCACGAAAAAAAAAAGGCTTAGAAGTGATAGGTACCACAACAATCAAAGCGAAGAGAGAAATCCAACAGGATAGATCCCAAATAAGGATGTTGGAAAGGGGGTCAGGTCCATTGAAAAAAAAGGATTAAAAATGATAGGTACTACGGCGGTTAGGACAAATAGAGGAATCCAAGGGATTAGGTCCCAAATAAGGGTACCGAAGGGACCAATATACTTCAAAGTTATACTACGAAATGAAGAATACTGCAGTGACAGCTTGCCCAAATTGTTAACAGGAAAAACTTGCGTAGGAATGTCACAACCAAAATTTAGGAGGCCAGGTTGCGCGACAATATAGATCATCTATTATGTTTTTGTTCTATTCCCTTCCCAAGGGTTAGGGTTTTCAGGGTTCCTACAGACAAGGGTTTGCCCTGTGCTATAGCTCTCTAATATACGTGCGGGGTCGAACTGTAGTACTCGGCCCAATATCTCGGGGCACCAACTAAGGAGGCTCAATTGTACCCTTAGCCCTACTACCCAATTACCCAGGTACTAGAGAGTATCTTCTCGAGTGTTGTTCTCAGTGTCACTATAGCAGTTAGGCAGTCGATCGATTGATCAGGGTTGGTTTCAGAAGACCTAGGGGACTCCCGATATACCTAACAGTACGTGGGAGTGATGATCGTGTACAGATTCTGTCTATTGCGATACTACTCGAAGGGTACCAACAAGTATTACAAAGGTTTCCAACAAGGTGAAACGTTTGTTTCTAAGTAACATAGTGAAATTGTATGTATTTCCTGCTTGTAGTCTTCCCCACCACAATTTTACCCACTGAATGACAGATCTTTATGCTTTAAAGACGCCGGCAGTACACGTCTCTACCCTGGAAAAAAAATTCCCATAGTTCCCACAGAGGAAAGTGCTCTGATACCACTTGTAAGGTACCAAATGTAATGTAATAAGCAGAAACAATAATATTCAACAAATACAAGCGGAACAATAGAATAATGAGAATAGCAATACCGCCAATAATACCTTTATTGAAAGAAAGCAATGTTCACTTGCCTCTTTGTGGGGGCAACCTCCAGTAGAGTAGCGCTCTATTACAATAAATCTCAAGACAAGGTTTTCTCATGCCTCCTACTCTTACTTATACTAATTCTATCTTCTAAAGAACATTCTAGAGGAAGATCTTTCTAAAGCAGAAGCTTCTATTAGGTCTTCTTACATTGACTTGTTCGCACTTATTAAATAGGCCTTATTAACTAATATTGGTCTTTATTACATGGAGAAGATAGCTTGCAACAAGATTTAGAAGGAGTTGGTTGAGTGGCAAGTTAACCTCCCCCAATCAAATTCAACCACAAAGAAAATCGACATCCACAGGTCCGAGAGCTAGGGTTTCGCATAGAAAAAGTCGCGCGAAGAAGGAATGTGCTGAGAATGTTGTGAAAATCATACAACAACTATCAAATTAGGGTTTTGTGCAGATGAAAAAGAGAGGTGCAAAAAACCCTAACAGCAGATTGGCAGACTAACGGTTGCGCACAACAGAGATGACCTAACGATAGCAAAGATGAGGGCGCAAATGATGCTAAGTAAAGAAAACTCTCAATTGCAAAATGGATAACAAACGCGTTTCTGGACAAAAACCCTAGCAAACAAAAACACGAAAAATAAATGTCTGCCAAGACAAGTGGCAGATAGAATGGAAAGCATTGGCAGGCAGACTGGAAGGCAGCAGATGGACGTACAGACTGGAAGGTAGAGGTCAAATGCGTTTCACCCGAGAGGAAGGGAAACACTCAACTATGGATAACTACCATAGATTAAATGAGGACTAAGAACTAAGCTGCTTTGATACCACTGTTGGACACACAAAAATAAGAATAAGCGTGAATGCATATTATTCATCAATATGATACAAGTATAAGTACATGATGTTGACGTTTGGATTTGTATTCCAAGACGTCTTTCAGACTCTTGACCACTGTTACAGTCACTTGACCTTTCACATTATGTCAAATGAGGAATATCGTAACCTTAAGCGGATTAGGTTTCTAACACTTTCAAACTTAGTTTTTGTCCAGCTTTCCTTTCATTTTTGCTCTACCTTTAAATTAGTCGATGCATGCTTGTTTATTCTTATGTTATTCTATCAGATGTAGGGCGATTCATCTTCCTTGAAATGCTCTTTTAGCATCTACAGAATGTAAACTCTTTTCTCCATTATGGATAAGAAGTTGTGATTTTTTTCGAAGGAAAAAACAAAGTGATATAGACTACATTTTAAGAAATTGTTCTCTAGATTTACCAAGTGATATGGATTACATTTTAAGGGAAATCATAATGGGAAAGTAACATTAATCGTCATATGTATGATATTACTATGCAAAAGCATATAGCTACTTGTGAAAGACTTTAAGAAGATGAGCAGTGCAGTTAAAATTTGTCACTAAGACTTTAAGAAGATGAACAGTGCAACTAATAGAGATTCAATACTTCAATTAATGGAGTTAGAGATTCAGCACAATGTTGCAGAGAGCGAGAGCATTTTAGAGAGTCGGGAGCGTCATTTTTCAAAAATCCTTGGGAGCGGAGCATCTTGGGAGCGTTTATATATATATATATATATATATATATATATATATATATATATATTCAAAAAAAAACATGCAGAAAGACAAATTAGCTGCAGAATATATGATATTATGAAAACATGCACATTTGTACATTAATAGAGATAGAAATAGCATCCATGGACCATAGTACATCAAAGATTAATCATTCAAAATTCAAATTTCAAGGCTCAAGCATCAACCATCTAGATTCTGGAAATTACAAACTTACAAACCAACATACAAATTTTTAAGCCATATTGATATAATAGAAAGTAGACCATAAACTTATGAAATGAAATCAGTTATCCAACAACTGTCAACAATAACATGAGTCATGACCAAATAGTTATGTTTACAAAATAGGCCATCTATACTGGTAACTGAAGTATGAAGACCGAAAGGTCCAAAACAAGAAATTTGAACTGAGTTAGTTTCTAAATCTATGAATCTATCATCTAAATTCTATACTATGTATAGTAATGACATATAAAGTAATGAAAAAGGAGAAATACACCAACCTCCTTCCACCACCACGATTGTTGTGTGGGCCTCCTTGTGGTGGTAGTGGAGCCTCCTGAGAAGGACGACACTGTGCAGAAGTAGATGTAAACGGTCGCAGCGAAAGTGAAGATGAAGCCCCTAGTGTTGTAGCTGGATTCCTGGACACGAGGAACATGGCAGTGGATGGGGGTTGCAACTCAATACAATCATCATCATCCAAACGATCATTCTCCAAATGCTCTAAAAGCAATACTCCATCCTCCAAATTATCCTCCTCTGGATTGTTGTCCCAACGCTTCAAGTTTTTATCCATCTTTGCTTCCTCACATTAATGGGACAACAATCGCAAGTTGTAATGAACATAAACCAAGCTCTTTGCTAGGCCTACATTCAACCTGTTTCTTTTGACGCTATGGATGAAAGTTGAAACTGTAGGTGCTCCAACACCTCTCTGCAAAAGAAGTGTTCACCACCTGTGAAAGCACCCATGTTGCCAAACATTGCAGTTGTGGGGTAGCACCACCATGCATTTTCCACCACTCGAAAGAACTCAGATTCCCTCGATCTCTAATTGCATAGTTGGTCCCAAAGGCACCATTGCTAAGGATGAAATGGCTCAATTGTCTCCTTATGTTGTCACACTCCTCCTCATCCGAGACCAATTTTTCTAATGCTTTCATATAACCTGCTTGAACCTCTGGATATTGGTGTGGTCTTTTCTTGGTCCCACCACCAGGTGTTTGTGATGAATGCCACGATGCATGATAGTATTTAGGTGTTAGCACATATGCTAAGGCATGTAGTGGAATATTTAACAATTCCCACCGTTTTTCCACCTCTACACGAATTTGATTATAGAGGTTGACATCTCTAGGCTCAACAATGTCTTTAATCTTCCCTAGCATGTTATCCATTTGCTCATACACCTCCCCAATGATTGGCCAATATGAATCTGCAAACTTGATCATGTGATAAATTGGCTTGGTGAATTGCAAAACATACCGAACCTGTGACCAAAAATGGCTATCAAGAACTGTCTCCTTCACTGCATTAGCACCTTCTCTATCACTGCTCAATTCATCCCATGCATCACTCATCACCATAGCACCCAAAGATTGTCTCACCTTCAATAGGTGCCTAAATGTGAGGTAATAGCTAGCAAATCTAGTGTTTGAAATCTTAAGTAACTGCAACCTAGAGTGAGGAGTGTTGTAGAAGTAATTGACCCTTGTATGCCCAGTGACAAATTTGATGAGTTGCTTCCCTCACTTTTACAACTGATTAATCCATCCACATTATCTATGCTTGACAATATCATGCATCAAAAGGTTCAAGGTGTGCACCAAACACCCAGACCAAAAGATGTGTGGATGAACTCGCTCAACGATTTTACCTGCTCCCTTACAGTTTGCAGCATTATCAGTGATTACTTGAATCACATTAGAAGGACCAACATCATTAATTGTTTTCAAGAGGAGATCTGAAATGTTTTGAGAAGATGCAATGATTGAAGAGGAGTCATGTGCTGCAAGAAACACTGCACTAGTAGTAGAAACACCAAGAACATTGATCAAATGTTGGTTTCTCGCATTTGTCCAACCATCCGATACAATGGATACCCCGTAGTCCCCCCATTCATCTGTAAACCGTGTTAGAGCTCTTTGAATTTTTGTTTTTTCCTTGTCGAGTAACACAGTTCTAGCTTTGTCATAGTTGGGGCTCCTGTATCAGTGTATCCTTTGGGAGATTCATTGATTCCCTTGACAAGTCATGCCAATAGGGGGAGCGAAACACATTGAATGGGATACCACAAGCATAGAGAAACTGGACCACTTTTGCATCCACCTCATCCCTACCTCCAATATCAAGGAAATTTGCTATTGTTCTTCTAGATCCAGAGGTTCCAGAACCATGAGGAGATGGAGATGTGTTGCCACAAATTGAGATGAGTCATCGGATGAAGCTTTTGTTTTTTACCACACTTTTTTTGTGCATCTTCCTCTATCTTTATGTATTTTTGTCTCTCTTCCAAGGATATATTAGGGCAAACATTGATCCCAATGGACCCCTTATTGTAATCACTCTCCATTACACCACAAAGATGCCTCCTCACATGGGTATATGAACCGGTATAAGGTTTTCCTTTATGGCAATTATGAGGTCATAAAAATTTAGTGGTTCCACCACCTCTTCCCTCCTCAAGTTTTGTCACACATCCCCACAAGGGTCAAAATGCATATTTGCCATTTTTTTGCCCTCTTCATTGTCCTCTTCCTCCTCTTCAAGTTCAAACCCTTCATTAGCTTCATATCGTGGGTCATGATCATCATGAGAATCACCACTATCCTCTTCTTCCCTTTGATGCCTCCTCCCCGTCAACACCATGAGAACCAAAAAAGGAATGAAAAACCAAAAGAAGAACATTTTGCTCAAGTTTTAGATGAACAACCTGCCATAAAATGAGGGAGAAGAAGGAATGGGAAAGAGTAGGAGAGGAGGACAAAAACATAAACAAAGTTAACGCAAGGAAATGAGAGAGTTGGGGTTTGGGATTACCTCTTTATCTCTTGAAACTTGAATGTTGAAACTTGAGATAGATGGTTGCCTTTGTTCTCTCCTCGAAGCTCCTCCTTGCTCACTCTTCCATGCTCTCCTTTGCTCTCTCCTCCAAACTCTCATAAATCTGCACTCTCCTTCAATCTCTCCTTTGCTCTCTCCTCCTCTCCAAGCTCAAGCAAACATAGATGAAAGAATGAGGAGACTGGAGGAGGAGGAAAAGCTCCTTTATTCTCCTCCTTCCTTTCTCCTAAACCCTAAGCCTAGGTAGGTCCCACTCCCACTCAAGAATTATAAAAAAAAGAACATTTTTTGGAGTCACAAAGTCCTACACGGGAGCGTTCGGTCACCTATCGAGAGTGCTCGGGGAGTGAGGTCGGGTGCAAGAGGAGAGTGTTTGGAGCGCACTCCAAAATTCCGGAGCGTGGAGCTCCCAAAATTCCAGGGAGCATCCGAAATTGTTTCGGAGCGCGCTCCGGAATTTTGGAGCACATTCCTGGGCTTAGGAGTGGGGGGGCGCTCCCTGCAACACTGATTCGGCATGGTTGCCTTGACGAAAATATGAACTGTAGGACTGAAATGCAAGGGAAGCCCAACTATTTTAGCTTGTTGATGCACATCTAAATTTTGGTGCTATTCTAGAAAAATTTAGAAAATTCCTTGTATATTTTATCTTGTGGCTAAGATTCTGCTTAAACATTTGTATTCTCTACCTTCGCACATATGTATTACAAATTTTGTAATACAAATAAAAATAATATATATTTCCTTGCCTCCAAGATAAAAGTGTTTTCTGTTGAAAATATAAACAAACACACAAACATCTCTACATTGTAAAAAGTACATTTAAAGGCTGTCATTCAAAGAAATTGATGAGGACAGTGTGGCAGTTAGAAGGAGTGGATGTTAAGTTAAATTTTCCTATTATTAACTGTGAGAGTGGCCACCAAGTCACCACACTTTGTGGATGATCCACAATCAGCCATGCATGCATCCGTTTAGGGTTTTTTCAACCCTTAAGCATTTACATCAATTGGGAAGCACCATCTTGTACTATAACAGCTACAGCTATGATCGTTCCTCTTTAATTCTTTTAGCAGAATAATTCTTTAAGTTGTAGTTGTTAGAGTTTCCCTGTTGTTCCAAAGATGTTTCTCCTTCAGCATGGTGTGTTCAGAGGTGTAGTAACAATGATGACAATGAAGAAGACGCAGTGGTGATGACAGTGTTGTGGTGCACCGTGACAAGCAGGCTCTGTAGCAGCAGATTCATCCATAGCAGGTTCTGCAGCAACAGATATGTCAGCAGCAGTACCTCAGTTCCCGTGTGCAGCATAGAGAGGTGCACTGGTTGAGGGTGCATTAGTGTCAAGGAGGCGCAACACTACAGTGATAGTGGGAATGGGCACATGCATGTCTACAGCTTGCAATCACCAACCTTAGTCATTTCCACTTTTAGAGTTTTGCTGTTATTAGACTACTCCAGATTTAGCCTTTTGTTTAATTAGAAGGTTGCTGTACTTAATTTAGCTTTTCCAGATTTAGGAAAAGGCACCAGTCTTAGAGATTTTTCCAGATTTGGAAAAGCGCATTGGTGAGTGAGTATTGCCAGAGTTCGACAGGACGTTGTTTCCAAGGATAGAAGCATGCACATATGCATTTACTCTTCTCCAGTGGGCTCGCTCATCCTAGGCAAGTTTCCCAAGCAAACTAGGTTCAGTATTCTAGGTAGAGGTTGGGTTTGATACAGTCAAACTAGG